>JABCKW010000606.1:0-16293 GCA_014824385.1 Fusarium cyanostomum
CATTAGTATGTATTATTAGCAATATTACTATCTAGTTAGATTTAGCCTTTATAATAAGATTAAGGTTAGTTTACTTTTTAAAGCAGTTTGTATTAACTCTGTTTTGTTACGGGAGTTAGTCTAGCAGGCAGTATACAAAGTAAACGGGACTGTAAAGAGATCTGCGAGAAATACTAGCACACCTTTATTGTATAAAGATCGGTGTCAGTGTTCTTCTAGTTCCTTTAACCCTCACACTTCTCGTCCTATAGAGTCCTGTTTACTTTTAACACCGCCTGTCTGGCAAGGGGTAATAGCATAACAAATGTGTAATTTAATGGAGGTGGGCTGCTTTTACCTTTGGATCATTCGGAAAGTAAAAGTCGACGCTAGGCACGGCCCTATGGGCTGACTGGCAAGTTCAAAGTTTTAGCTTGAAACCTACCCCGGCGAAGCGAGGAGTATAATGTCAACTGAAATGACCCAATCATCTCCCTAGAACGCATACGGTCCCTAGCTAGAGTCGACCACGAATATCTATATAAAGAAAGAAACACCGCCTCGAGTAGAGAAATTGATCTCAACAAGAACAATAACCTATTGAATCAACTCTACTTTGGAAAACTCATAATGCGTCTATCTTACGTTTCTTTGGTTGCGCTTCTCTCCACAGTAATGCCTTCATCTGTGGTTGGCCAGGCTCTTCGCGAAGGAGATGGATGCGTTTGTATGGTATGCTTCGCTACATCACATATGATCCAAAGTCAAGCTAACACACAACGTATAGGCACCTACCAATAACGGAGATGAGTCAAACGCGGTTCGCACAGAGAGCTGTTGCGGTCGCAAAGGAGGTATGGAAAACAGAAACTATGACCAGCTACAAGAGCCGTAGGCTAAAGCGTATTACAGGTATCATGCAGAATACCGTCAACTTCTGGGACAGAGGAAATTTCTATTGCTATTTCCAAACCGGCATCGATCCATCGAACTGGGACGTGGATTGCTGTAGGAAATGGTACGGAGATGGAACTTTCGGATATTGTAATAGAGCAACTTGAGCGGCTCTATAACTGAGCGACTTAGGTAAGGGGACGCTAGGCAGCCCAATTGAGACGTTTTTACAGTCGGGTTTTATAAGGGCCTCAGTTTCTAGCGAAGGAAGTTTCTTGATAGCAATTTCAAATGCTGTGGATTAGTACCTCCTGATACACCATCACCATCTCTTCATGGACGGCGTGAGCATGCGTGTCTTCCTGGCCGATCTCGAAAAGGCCTACAAAGGTCAAACACTCGGAGGATTTCATCTTCAGTATCCTGACTTCTCTGTGGTACAGACGCAGGCTGATGAGAAGGGGGAAATGGCCGACGAGCTGCAGTGCTGGAGAGATGTATTCCCTGTCGGCGAGCAGGTGCCCGTTTTGCCGCTGTTACCCATGGCCCGAATAGGTTCGCGAGTTTTTATGAAGCGCTTTGATACTCACGAAGTGAGTTGCAGACTTGAACCTGCTGTGGCGGCCAACATCCGCGTCGCGGCCAAGAAACAGCAGTCGACACCGTTCCACGTTGACTTGCCGCCTTCCAAACCATGCTCCACCGCTTCACTGACGCCCCAGAGCTGATTATAGGCATGGGAGATGTTGCTCGAAACACGGGAGAGCTACTTAACAGCATCAGCTTCTTCCTTGATCTTCTCCCCTTGAGATTCCGCCGCCAGCCGGATCAGCCATTCAACGATGCCATTGTCGAGGCTCGAAAGACCTCCCACGCAGAGTTAAAGACCTCGCGGCTTCCCTTCGACGTACTCCTCGAAAAGCTCGGCGTGCCTCGCTCCGCCTCGCACAGCCCTCTGTTTCAGGCCTTCATTGATTACCGACAGGGCAGTCCTGAGAAGCAACTATGGGGTGGCTGCCAGCTGGAGATGCAAGAGTGGCACCTGGGAAAGACGGCCTACGATATCACCATTGACGTTATGGACACACGCACAGATACAGTTGTTATGCTCCGAGTGCAAAAGGGCCTTTATGATGTGACGGTGGCAGAGTTGCTGCTGAAAACCTATGTGCACTTACTCGACGACTTTGCGTCTGATCCGTCGTTGCCGCTGAGTGTCCCTCCACTCTTCAGCAACAAGATGCTGACCTGCGCGGTCGAGGTCGGACGCGGTAAGATATTTCCTCATTCTTGTCAACCTGTATGGGGCTGCTATGCTCAGAGACTTGCCTTGCTGACCTTTTGTTTTCTCGTAATGTGTACAGGCCCCGATATGGTCTCAGACTGGCCGGCAACTATCCCCCATCGGATCGACCAGGTTGCTCGGATGTATCCAGACCGAGTGGCTCTCGTAGACGGTATTGGAGCCAGTATGACCTACGCGAGCATGCTTGATCGTATCGAGGCCATAGCTGAGGCACCTCGAGCAGCCAACGTTGCTCACGGGGCTCATGTTCGGGTCTTCCAGACAGCGGCAGTCGATTGGCCCTGCTCCATGCTCGCCATCATGCGTATTGGAGCAATATACATACCTCTGGACCTGAGAAACCCCATGGCGCGCCTGCAGCAACACTATACACCAGCGGCTCAACAGGAACGCCCAAGGGCATCGTGATTTCACACTCAGGCCTGCACAACGAGTTGGAAGGCTATACTAAGGAGTGGAAGCTAGGCGCGGAGCGTGTGCTGCAGCAGAGCACCTTTACCTTTGACTTTGCTACAGACCAAATGTTCACGGCCCTCGTCAACGGAGGCACAGTTTGCTTTGCACCGTCAAGCGCGCGAGGTAGCCCCATCGAAATCACCGAGCTCATTCAACAGCACAACATCACGTATACCAGAGCCACACCGTCCGAGTACTCACTGCGGTTGCAGTACGGCGCCGAGAACCTCAATCGAGCGTTGAAATGGCGATTCACCTTTGCCGGAGGCAATTCTGTGACTAGTACTCTGATACAGGAGCTTGTCAGGCTCCGACATCCGCAGATGCGCTTCTTCAACTCATACGGCCCTATCGAGACAACTATTTCGTCGTGCAAAATGGAAATCAACTACCGCACGCTCTCACTGCAAAGTGACAGCACAGCAAGCATCCCCTGCGGCTACTCGTTGCCTAATTACCATACATACATACTGGACGACAAGCTGCAAGTGCAGCCGATAGGTATGCCCGGAGAGGTGTACATTGGCGGTGCGGGTGTGTCGTTGGGTTATCTCGGCAACCAAGAGCTCACCGACCGTCACTTTGTTCCAAACCCGTTTGCATCCCCTGAGTCCAGAGCGCAGGGCTGGACGCGCATGTGCCGCACGGGCGACATTGGTCATCAAGCCGGAGATGGCGCCCTGATATTCCACGGACGAATGAATGGCGACACGCAAGTCAAGATCCGCGGGCTTCGTGTCGATCTAGCTGACGTGGAGAACAATATCGTTGCCGCCTCCAAGGGGTTGCTGAAAGAAGCTGTAGTGACATTGCACGAGGATGATGATACCCAGTTCTTGGTAGCTCACGTTGTCTTCACGTCCCAACGAGCTACTGCAGACCAAGAGGCTTTCCTGGGGCGCCTATTAAGCCAGCTTCCGCTTCCTCAGTACATGGTTCCCGTCGTCGCCATCCCCATCCATGCGCTTCCACTCACTAGCCACGCCAAAGTGAATCGACAGGCCATCGAGTTGATTCCTTTGCCACGCAAGACCCGAATTTTCAACAACAGAGACGGTGCCCCCATAACGGAGACCATGTGGCGGCTCAAAGACCTCTAGCAAGGCGCTGCAAGTTAGGCCTTGACATTAACTCTTTCACAAACTTCTTCCTCGTCGGCGGCAACTCCCTGCTAGCTATTCGGCTCCAGTCGCGTATTCGACAAGTCTTCTCTGTCTTCATTCCCCTCGTCAAGCTGCTTGATGCGGAAACATTAGCGGAGATGGCTGGAAGGATTGATGAGGCGGCTGGCGTGATGGTCATCGACTGAGACAAGGAGACTGCGCCATCGAGTATTCCCGCGTTTCTCGTAGACATCGGCACAGGAGCCACTTCGAAGAACTACCAGCAACAAGGCAAGATGGTGCTCGTCACGGGTGGCACGGGCTTTCTCGGCCGGTACCTGCTCCCTGTTCTCGAGGCCGACTTGGGCATCGCGGCAATTCACTGTATCGCGGTGCGGGATGGGCCTCCTGATCAGCCGCGAGAGCGGTCTTCTGATTCAAACAAGGTCTTTTGGCATCCAGGTAACCTTGAAATGCCTCTGCTTGGACTCGAGCAAGATGTGTTCAGCTCCCATGCACGCCAGATCGACGTCATTATTCATCTGGGCGCTTCGCGTTCGGTCTGGGACAGTTACCATGTCCTCTCCGCCAGCAATGTCCACTCGACCAAAGAGCTGGTCAACATGGCCGCTGTGCGCTCAATCCCTATTCACTTCATTTCTACCATCAGCGCGTCAATCAACGCTGCTAGCATCGCCGCTGCATCGCCTGCCCCTTCGACCGACGGCGCCGATAGCTACGTTGCTACGAAGTGGGCAAGCGAGCGCATCGTTGCCTGC
Source organism: Fusarium cyanostomum (assembly GCA_014824385.1). Lineage (NCBI taxonomy): Eukaryota > Fungi > Ascomycota > Sordariomycetes > Hypocreales > Nectriaceae > Fusarium > Fusarium cyanostomum. The sequence goes on from JABCKW010000606.1 coordinate 4,518, forward strand.
GCCGCAGATACTCTCGGCATCCCCTCCACCGTCTACCGCTTCCTGCCTGCCAAGAAACAGGAGGCGGCGCCTGAGCAGCTTATAGATGAACTGCTTCGTTTCGTCAACTCCTCGGGCTTAGAGCCAGGTCGGAGTGGGTGGAACGGCTTCTTATACTTGACTCCGGTAGTACATGTTACGCAAATGTTGCGTGCAGCAGCTTTGTCAGACAATAAGAACGAAGGGGCAAAGGTCACGCACTACGAATGCGATATCACGCTTCCTGGCGATGAGATGATGGCCCATTTTTGCAGGAAGGGGGAGGTTGGAAACTTAGAGGATTCCAATGCTGGAGTGGTTCGGTCGTATTAAAAAGGCTGGCTTTGACTACTTTATTACGTCACACGAGGCTACTGTTGGTGGTAGTAAGGGTGCATGGGTGGTAGGATCAAGGCGATAGTTTAGCGCAAATAAGGAGCCCCTGACTTTGAATTTGCCGATCTGCCTCTACCGAAGCAATAAAAGAGTGGGCGAGCAGGGTAGTGTAAGCAAACAGTTGCATGTTAATAAAATATACCATGTTATGGCATCTATTCTTCCTTCGGAAATGCTACTATGGGGGAACAGCGCTGGGAACTCTCGAGTTGCAATCAAGCGCCACGGCTCACCCATGACTGCATCAGAGTCAATGTTTTGAGATGTTGAAACTACGGCCATATCTACTATATCAGTGTAATAGCCCTCGATTGAATCTCAAGGCTGTAGCGCTAGGCAATGTTGCTCTCGTGGTGGATAAGGAGTGAAGTCTCAGCAGAAGTTGTAAGAAGAGGATTGCACTGGCGCGTCTACAAAGGAGCGACAATTATAATTTCAGATGATCCCTTCGGTATTCATAAATCTTAATTTGTCTAGCACGATAACAAGAGAATGTCTCGGTAAGAAGGCCAATTCTGCAGTTGACAACCACGTCTCATCACTTCAACGATCAATATAGCCTGGCACAGGAAGCGTGAACCAGTACTACATGGATCGTCTCTATATAGAACACACAAGATATACTTAGACGTATTCTTGTAGTCTATCGAGAAGCCGTTGGCACTCGTCCTTGAGCTGACGAGTCTGGTTATCGGATGGGTCTGTCGAGCTTGTCTTCTTGACCTCTTGAAGCTCGAATAAGTCAGCAGAGAGATTTTTGCAAGTCTCCATAATCTCCTGGTTTACCTGATAAGTATTATTATAAATCTAGGGTTTCATTTATTCACAGCAGGGCTCGTGATGTAACATGGGCACATGATGGCCAATCATTAGCTATCGCCATACATGATGGCATCATAATATAGGATCCAGTAACACATACACGCGTTGCCCAACTATTAGGCCATCCAGGCTCGGTTTAGATGGCACGATTCAGAAAGGGAAACCAACTTGCTTCATTAGGCGTAGTGGACAACTCGCTTCGAATTTGGCGTGTCAGTTCGATGTGTGTGATCTTTATTTAGCCTTGATCATATAGGCGCGTGAGCTAGCTATCCATAGGTACACAGTAACAAGACCCCTTTGGCGTGTCAATTCAAGCTCAGATGGCCTTGATTCCGTCAACGATCAAACACTGAGCTCGATCTTGGGAGTCATACCAGGACCAAGCGACCAACTTCAGGTAACAAGACTCAACGGACACAGGGAAACCTTGAGTGCAGTGACTAGCAACATTCTCTAGCGATTTCCATATTCCCCCGCCCTCAAAATGAACGCCCGCCAATGGAACATCGAGGTAGTTGGGCCGAACCATCACTTCACTTTTGCGGATGACGAAGGGCTTATTACTATCTGGGACACCAAGTCGAACAACTGCCTCCGTCGCCTGCCAACGCGCAATGAAAGTTCGGGCACAGAAGTCGTAAGAATGGTGTTTGGACCACCAGGCTAACTTGCGTCTGTCAACAGCGCTATAGAAGAAATGAAAATTTGGGATTTGACTACGGAGGCATGCTTGAACACATTTGGACCTATCCGCTGTAGCCACCATTTTAATTTTGCCTTCTCTATCGATGGCCACATTGCAACTGCCACATTATTAGAAGACATAGAGATCTGGGATTCAAGATCCGGAAGACGAGAAAAAATCCTTCACGGCGACTGTATGTATGCGGAACAGCTTTCATTCAGTTCAATCGGTCGCCTGGCGGCATTATCCCGGTCACAGCTTGCTATTTACAACGTTAGGCCTGGGACGTGCGTTGGGAGATATGACCTTGGTCTCAAACCCAGGTACACGACGTTTGATCCAGTCGACGACTCTCAAATTAGTGTGGGCTTTGGAACTCTGGATCTGGATCTCAAGGAGCGCCAGGACGAAGGCGACGAAACCGGCAAGCTCACTCCGTGAAACCCAGACCACTTAAGACTATCCTACAGTGACACGGACGCATGGCTTTTGAGAGGCTCTAAGAGAGTCTTATGGATGCCTCGCGCAATGCTGGACGCAGATTATTTCATAGTGAATACAGATTTGAAAACGGGCGCTTCGATGGTAGTAATATCCCATGGCCCGCATGTCTTGAAGCTGCTTGGCAAGGGAATCGCATGGTGTAGATCTATACATTGTCATTATCTTGAACAACTCAATCATATACTGCAAAGCATCGTACGGCAGAGCGATCCTTGGGCCACGCCAATGGGATCTCATGCCCGAGCCAAGTTTTGCTCGTCATATGAAACTCTGTTTGACGCGTTTAGGAAGGTAATACTAGATGCGCTAAAGACCGCATATGTAGCACATACTGAGCGTATGAACCATCTGGTTTCTTGTCAGCTGTCGCGATGATGAATTAACCCACATCCCCGCCTGTATCGTTGGCTTGTAGCGTTCCGAGTTCCGATGACATTACTCCTAGCCTTGTCTAATGCGACATTAGAAATGACTTTAGCTATCTCTTTCACCCAAACTACAGGGCACAACCTCTTCCAGATATCCGTTCAAAGCCAGTCACGACGCAACGTTAACCAGCTCTCGAACCAGAGCATGTGGTGTATGTCTACATCCCTCGGGGCCTATCATCCCGAAACCCCAAGAGGGAGCCTCTAGGGAGCCGCGCGTTGCTGCAAGTTTGATAATTTAGGCTAATTTTGTTCCAAATCTCGAATAACCTAGGGTGAAAGGAGATGTTGTAGAGTAGAAGTAGGACCTAGTTTAGGTATTCGCTAATGAGGACAAGAGCCGTGACAACTTTTCTTGGAATCTTCTGATCAGGACCAACCGTGTCGCGCTACTTTGCCTCGGAACCATCATTTTGGCGGCTGGTTACTAATAACTATTACAAACCCTAGTTTTCGACTGCAAGGTGACTAACAGCCCAAGACAGATTATTTATAGTTTGTACAACTATTGTGTATGTTGATACGTCATGCTACACAATGTATCTATCTAGTGGTCAGACATATTTTGACGAAGATGTAGGGTAGCCAGTTGGCTACTTAGGTAGCTAGCTGAGATGGTCCGCGTCCACTACCTAAAAGTAGTTAACTCGCCACTTATCTCCCCGGCCACTCGCATCACTAATAATTCACATTGTTGTCGAGAATTATCAACAATAACAACAATTCAATGAATTTGACGCGAAAGGGATTTTCAACGAGGAGAAGTCTCGGATCTCAAGACAAATAGCAGATTGAGCAGAGTTGAGAGCAGGGAGCATTTGGGAGTGCTGACATAATCACACCAGTGTTGTGTTGCCATGGTAACATCAAAGCACCGAAAAAACAAACAACATGAAAACCATGCTACGTATTAACATGGCTTGAACGTTTGAAGAATCCAACGCCTAACCCATCGCCATGACTCGCATCGAGCTCATTGATGAATGGCTCAACGCAATTGATGAACCAGAACATGGTTACGAATTTCTGGACCAACCACACTCATACCTACGTAAACGCGCATACCCCATCAGCCCTGAACCTGAAGATCACGACGCTTGGCGCGAGATGAACACTTCAACGCCAAAGAAGAGGAGGGTAGAAGAGGATAATGACAAGACACCCCGAGGCTTTGACCCCAATGTGTTCGCAAGACATTCTCCATCACCCTCACCAACCAAATCATCAGCCAGCTTGCATTCCAGCTCTCATGCCTCTTCTCTCGCTTCATCGCGCGCTTCATCCTCGCGCCGTCCATTATCATCGCTTACTGTTGGAACAGAAGGCATTGATAATCGACAGCTGCAGGGCCCTGACACACCTCAACTTCCCCAGCCCATCAAGGCTGCGCTCGAAGCCATCGAGGACTTGGAGCGTTGCCAGGGCGTCCTATCATCAACATTAAACTCGCCTGCGCAGGCGAGTTTTCTGAAGCAACATCGCCTTGGCGATTCGGTATTCGGAGAGTCTAGAGGATCTTGTCTTACGCCTTCTGACGTAGCCGAGATCCTGGAAGATGCTAAAAACTGCTTCGAAAATGAACATGACGAGGCCGTGTGGAACGTTGAGGTTCACAACCCGTTGCTCAAGAAGGTTTTTCGAAAGACCACATCCACTTCCTTTAACAAAATTGTCAACTTTACACTTTCGTACGTGCTACCGAAAAGTATCAGGCCATATAATGAGAGTCAGATGCGCTGACTTGATGTTCTAGAACCACCGCTTCTGTCACCAAATACTATCTGCCTGAGCTTACATCCGAGCGCCGGATTGACTTTTGTGTCTACATTGATCCTTCAGATGATGCAGCAAGCGCCGCCAAGATCGAGGCGTTACGTCAGCAGCTGCCTGGAGGCTGTATCAACCATTGCTCCTACAAACCGATACGCAAATATCCAACCACAATTAGCATCGAGACTAAGAGATCTGGAAATGACTTTGAAGGTGGAGTTTCACAGCTTGCTATCTGGCAAGCAGCGCATTGGAAAATGCTACGATTGCTGCTGCATAAGGCATGCCGTGAAAGAATATTAGCTACGTCGCCAAACGCAACTCCCGAGGAAGTGAATAACCTTGCGCAGGGTCAGGTTGACAATGCGTTGAAAGAGCTCGGTGCTTTACATGGTATTCTCATCCAAGGTCACGAGTGGTATTATGTTGCTACGTCCCCACAACTCGCGGACGCCCAGGGCAATGGCTCCTTACGAACGGTGAGCCCCCCGTTCCCTCTTATGCCGTAGAAATCTCCCAGTTACTAATTACCTCTTTCTAGAATCTTTGGCTTCACCAACCAATTGCCTTGACTAATCAGGCTCTCGGTATTCACAAGATTGCGGCATTTCTAGAATTCCTCAAGAAGTGGTCTGCAGAAACATATTGGCCGTGGTTTAAGCGCAATGTTTTAGAGATAGGATAAATATAAGAATTGAATATCGTTAGTAAAACCGCTCCCGCATATCCCATGAAGCCTTTCCAGAGGCAGAGATCAATCACACTTGCTTGACATTATTTATAGCCGGTGAACCAGATCAAGACATCAAGTTGAAGAGTGTTGGTGAGGGGAGGGGCTTCTGCACAAGAATCCTTCTGACAAGCCTGCATAAAATGTCTTCCTGGGATATTCAGGCGCCAGATAGCTGTCGACTTTGGCTTACGCGGTTTTGATTATTCGTTGCTGAGTGCAGGACATTCTCGAGCACGTTCTGTTGATTTCCATGGAACGGCGCCGTCGAAACCCTTCGTCATGAGAATGGTTGGCGATAAAGAAACAAATATTCGAACATATATCCCTCAGCACTGAATTCTAACGAGCTGTTGATCGTGATCCTGGCTGACGTTCTGAGTTTGCGTTTGGTGAGATCCTACAGCCATGTATTTTCTTTGATCAAGGAACGACTATCGCCAGTACAAGAGCTCACAGGCAAACCCAAATGCCACGGAAGTCGGCAAAGGATCAACCTACGAAGGTCCAAGTACTGACATTTTGCGAAGAGCGGCAATACCACATGCTACAGATGACTTTTTCTCTCGCATCCTCATGATTGATCGTGATAGGTTAGAGGCTTCCGAGGCCACGTGTTAGGTACTTACCAATAGCACAAATAGTGTTGAATCGTCGCCCAGAGCAGTTTCTGATAATACGAGTTGCGATGTTACGATCCCAGGCCGATCTGGAACTTTAGAAAGAGGTTTAAGAATATGGGAAAGTAAGTTCTCAGTAACCGCTCTATTTTACGCTGATCTCACATGACCTTGCAGGCGACCTCATCCCAGGGTTTCTTGTCTGACCTCACCTAACTCAGAGCCCAGGAGAACAAACCGAGCTCTTATAAATCTTTGACGTAAAGGGACATAACTACTTAGGCACACGAATGTTGAAAGATATGCAATATACCATCTTTGAGCGGATTTAGAGTCCCAGATGTTACTGGGGGGGGGGATCCAAGAATTCGAAGGTCTTACCAGCAATGGAGTGACTTTCTTTCAAGCATATAATGCTAGTAGATAGGTTAAAGAAAGTGGGTAGTAGGGTGAGAGAGTTGCTGGGGTGTGCCTCATCGCCCAAGGCTTACGCCTATAGATGTAGAAGACTTCCAGTCTTCTAACCTAATGTATAGAGAACTCTCGTCGCTTTCAGTCTTGGCCTTGCTGTACTAAGCCAGGGTCATGAAATCCCTCTACACAAGAGTCATTTATATCTCTTCTGAGCAGTCAATTCTCTATCACCAGCTACGCCGGGTTGGCTGACGGTCGAACTCGACATCCCGCTACCTTCCTGAAAGGCATTCGCAGGACAATCCGACGAGCTTTGTCAAGTGGTTGGGGAGGGTTATCTGGAGTTCTTTGTGTCAATACTCATGACCTTGTCTCAATGTCCAGGCAGGCGGACTGAACCGGTTAGTCTGTTATTAGCCTGGGAAGCGTCTGATTAGTAGTTGGGCCTAGCTTCTGTCGATGTTTTACATCGCCAACAATGACAAAACCAAAAGGCGGAACGGCCTGTCATTCGACAAAGCTCAGGCTTAATATCAATAGCGTGAATATCCCCGAGACGACTCCGCCATGAGCCCTCCATGTCTTCTTGTGCGCACATGCGAGTTCCGGATGAAAAGTAAGTTTCCGCTTACCCTGGCGACTCATCGGCGAACCTAGAAGCCCACTCCTGTTCATACGCCGTCCGCTGCCCCATCTTCATTCGTATCAATACATCAAGCACGCCTCGTTCCTCCTCGTCAAGCGAGTCCAAGCCATCATTAGATAGACGGTCTAGAAAGCATGCCAATATATGTCGTCCATGTCTAAGCACGCCCTTGCGGCATAGTTAAACCAGAAGCGTCTAGTATTCCACGAATCCCGCATCAAGGATAAAAGATTTCGCTGTTAATCTGTGTTTAATATTCCTAACTCCTCTTCTACGCGCTCTAGCGCCCGCAGAAACTACTCCATTCTTAAAACATATTGTACTAAAAATTCATCTAAGTTATAGCGATTAAGCTAAACATCTAGTCCCCGTAATAGTAACCACCAGGGCGGGTTATATGTGAATTATGCTAGCATACTATTAGTAAATTTAAAATCAAGCAGAGCGGTAATCTAGAGGGACTTTAGGTTGATAAGCATATTTGCAGGTTGCATATTATTACAGAATACCTTAAATAGCCCGGTATTGTTAATGCAGTATTTTGGGACAAGCTGCTTAAATTAACGACGGGCGATAAAACGTCTTTGCATATCGACCTTATCCCTAGTAAGGTTCCTCTGGGTATTAAGGTAGAGAAGGCGCTAATGAGCGACCGAGGAGAAGAAGTCGCTTAAATAATTAAATAGTGCCGTGGGGAGTTTATCCATAGGATATCCTGTTCTAGTTACTAATTTATTTATGTTGTATATTAAGGGCCGCTTAGTGACCGCCTATGTCCCTAAAGCATCCTTAGAGATCGCTCTAATAAGAGGGAACTTAAGACAAGAGATCTATAGTAGATAGTCGGCAAGTTAATTATAGATAATATTAAGTGTTCCCTCGTTAATAGCGGGGTTTAGGATCATATCTGTATCGTTGTCTTTAGTTGGTTGCTTAAGGAATGTTAATAGTTGGGTTCCTTTAATAAAATCCATAATGATAAATGGACCCAGCTGCTATAGACTCTCCTTAGCTAAGCCCCAACAGTATATATAAGGCAAGGGGATTGTGGTGTTCTAGCGGAGGAACTTAATAGCATGCACTTTGTTTGCGACTTTTTCTGCCCTCCAGGCCGAGTTTGTATGGCCCGGTTTTGCAAAACGAATGAGAGCGCTTGGTTGTTGGCCCCTAAATCCGACATGGAAGCTGAGGTTAAATGAGCCCTTTAAGAAGCTAAGGTACTCCCCAGTTCCCTTGTAATCCAAGCGAGTATTAACGAACGCGATAACTTCGTCTCTAGCATTAATGAGCTTCCGCACCCAGGCCCTACATTCATCGTCGGCGTTTGCCTGGGCAATTTCATCGTATGGAGTCATTTTTGTTGTAGAACTTGGGTTGGAGTATCAGGTTGTAGTTGTGAGATAAGTTGTATACGTTCGGTTGTGAGATAAGGAGTACCTCCATAGATGTTTCAGGGTAAGGGAATGTCTAAGGGGAATAAAAAAAAGGAAGGAAATAAATATGTATCAAAGCTATATTACTTAAGCAAGAAAGTTCAGTTGGCGACTGCTACCCAGTATGACCTTTCCGAATTTGGCAATATGCTGCCAACTGATCTGTTGGACAACAAGGCCACTCATCAACAACCACCTTGCTCTTTTGCCCGACTTCAGTCGCGCGTTTTTGCGTGTCCTCCGACACCTTTTCGCCAACGTGATATTACCGCATATCCCGGCTTCTTACGACCGCATATCATACGGCTTAATAAACGCTCCAGAACCTGCATTATTGGATGCGCTCATCCGTCTCTGGTTCGAGTCTCTCGGCAACTCGTTATCATCGCAAGACTCGCAAGCTGTGATAGTAACCCCAGGACCATTTAACGATCCACCTCTACTTGACTGTGACGATATGCTGACGCCTCCGCAATCCTCACCGACGCCTACTCGTGATGATTCTCCACCGAAAAGAGCGCGCATAGATGAACCAATTGATAACCCGGATATTCACCAAATTGCGAGTTAGGTACTAGATAACGATAGCCCATTTGATAACAACAAAACGCCTGGTGCTTTGACCCCAAGAAAGACGATCACTCTATACGATTTGTCTACTGTATCCAATTTCAGGCAAACCCCCAGCCAATCGTCTACCAATGCATCCTCTTGCCCATCTCCTTCGCGTGCATCCACCAACAGATCCGCCAGTCCTGTCAAGCGTTCGACCCTTGAGCTTCTGCAAAAGCCACTCCGCTATGTCCCCATCGAGGACGATCCTACTGAGCAGCTCCCTAGCGATGTTGCATCTTTTTCGATAACATCATCAGTATCACGCTGCACCGAGAAAAGTTTCTTTATTTCGACGTTGATGATGACGAGGTAATAACTTGATATAGGAGTGAGCTTACTGCGCTCTATGATCTCTAAGAAGCTGCCGAGATAACGTGGAATCTAGAAGTCCACACCTTTGAGCCCTTTCCCTTACTACGTCGGGACCTTCTCACGGCAGTACGTATTAGTAGACCATTCCTTCCCGAGATATACTCGTCTTCAACCAGAGCAGTTACCGTCCCCATTATTACTCTACCTCCAATAATCGTCATGGAACATAGTGGCGTTTGCTATTTGCATGTGAAGGCAGGACACGATTGTGAGTATATATCGTGCTTCACACTCTCGCTGCCCCCAAACTGTCGGTGGAGCTGCGCTGATCCAGATTTATCCCAGAAAATCCTCAAAGAGGTGACCATACGAATCACAGACAGTCTGATCGGATTGTACACGATTATGGCGACCTTACGAGTGATCGGCGCCTGGATGTAAGATAAATATGCAACCTGGCCTGCAGAGGCGTTCGGTTATGAGGCAATACAACATTCTCTTGTAATTCTCGACTTGTGATCTCGCACGCGAAGCAGTACTTTTCGTCGCTTGTGAAGGGGACCGCGTAGCAGATAAAGACGCTGTAAAGTTATCGGGAGAGCCTTCTGGGATTGCTTGTGGGCGGCGTCATCGTGATGGATGCTTGGTATGAACCAACCTGTCGAACGATACCATCTGAGCCGAATACAGGATCTGTACAAAACTATCGACGAACCTAAACCCTTCTATACAGGGTCAGATGGGGGTGGAGCTTGAGGGATTCAACGTACGCCTTAAGAGGCATATGTAGACGATGATCCAGGGAGACGAAGAGGCACCTCGTGATTCTCCTGCGTATGGAGCGAACGGCATGTTTCCAAGCCTAAGATCGCGTAGCAATCTCTGTGACTCGAGCTGGCTGAGGGCATAGTATCGATGCCACCGGAGTTGAAGTATTTCGTTCCATGGTGAGGGGACGTAGCTGTGAACAAACTTGCTAGTAAATGGAAGGAGTGAAGGAATGGTGGAAGCGATCATTGAGGATGCCATTGTTGGGATGCTATTGCGATCGTAGTTTCACAGCAGGACTTGATGACGCATCATGGCCCAATTGATCCACAGCCAACCATTGTTCTGTCTGCTGCTCCATCGTAAGTTGTCTTTCTTTTGCTTTGTCTCTCTGCTCTGCATCGAAGCATGGCACCGTAAGAGGACAGGAAGTAATCCTATCTACGAATATCCCCGTATCCTCAAACTCTTGTTCCTCCCGCGTTTTCCTCGCCCCATCTCTCTTTTGAGTTCTATATACCTCGCGCGCTGACAGCTAGAATATGTCTTGTCTCGTGAGCCAGACTCGGGAACGACCGCACCCAAGACAAGTGAAATATCTAATCTTGTCGAACCTTATTAACTCTACCATAGTTTGATACCACACACATTTTATACATGAATACACATTAGAAACGTAATTTTGGAGTTCAAGCTCTTAAGTCATCACGGCTGGGTGTTGCAGCGGTATAGATCCTGTTCGACAAGGGAATCTTAGGTTGAGGGGCTCATAGGCTCATCGACGCCAGAAGCTGTTCTTTTGAGTTCCTTGAGATTGGTTCACACCAATGCAGGCTTGGGTTTTAAGAGCGGCTGCAACAGAGTCAGGCTCTGGGCTGCTCTGTACAGCCTCGTGGTCCACGTTGATGTATCAAGTGACGTAATTGAGACCGTGAAATTGAAATGAACGCTCGATATTTACGCTAGATTGATTGGCTCTGATTTAACTGCCACGTGAGCTTTTGGGAGACTTTCACTGAGACTGGTTGAGTGTTGTGTCACCTCATCTCAGGGAGCGTATGCACGACAGGAAGGGATAGTGCAAGAAATGTTATTTAACCGCTGAGCGAGTTACTTTTACAAGGCCAGCAAGTTCAATCTCAATTATTTAATCAACTGGAATGCGAATCTTGAAAGGACCTGGGAATTGTCCAAAGTGTGCACTTTCATCAGTGGTGTGTGGCTGCCACCCAAGCTGTGGCGCAGAGCGGGGGTACGTACAGGTTGATGCCTGATACAACACATCTCCTTGGAGCTGCGGAAGCTACGCCTAAGTACCTACTCCACAAAAGGACCCACTTTTTGAGGAGACTTTAAGTGACGTAGAGTATCGCGAGACAGAAATGCCCAAAAACACAGCCAAATTACGGCCTTTTTATCTAAGCATTCTTAACCACAATAAAGGCTATTGCTAATAAGCTGGATAAGGGACTTAGGGTCTTGCTTAATAAGAGTCGCTAGTAGTAGCTAATTAACTATAGTACCTACTAGCCTGACGTAAAGCCGGCTAAGAAGTGTGGTACTAACTTTGTCCCTCTTAACCTTTAATATTGCAATTTAAAGGCTAATTTCT
>JABCKW010000608.1:0-36660 GCA_014824385.1 Fusarium cyanostomum
GTATTATCTCTACGCACCTATTTAAGCGCGGTTTAAATTACTTAACTATATATCTAATGCGCAAAAAGAGGCTGTGTGTGTAAGGATAATATTTTCTAAAGCTAAGAGAGGCTTAAGTCCTAGGTCTAAGAGAGAGATCTAGGTTACATAACCTCGTCACGTGGCTTTAGCAGCCCCTTTTACGCAAGGTGCCCCCCCTAGCATTTTCCGTAACATTAAGGTTAATACAGTAAGAAAAGCCCCAAGCTTATAGTTACATCTATAAGGTCTATAGCTTAATAACGGGTTAGTACTGTATAACTTACTAGGTATTAAATTAATTTAGAATCTCTTGCTAGGTAAGGCCTAATTTAAAGAGAGCCCGTATCTCTTCTTTATAAGGCTTAAGGGACACTCTTAGTGGCATTTTTGCGTACGGATTAACTAATTAGGAGGTGTTAATGTAAGTAAGGGGTTTTTAGATTTTAGTTATTTGCGGTTTTTGCCGACTCCACCCTAAGGTGCGACCGTAACACCAGGCAAAAGAGAACATCCTCAACTTGCAATAGAAGTAGCGGCACCGATATCCCTTGACAAAATATGAGCAAGACAAGCTAAAATGCAAAACTAAAATGCAAGAAACTGTTGCAAAAATAAACCCCCACCTCTTGCGTCAAGTACTCGTCGATGCAGCGACGATAGAGAACTGCCCGCCAGCACCAGCCCAAGTAAGAAGCTTCCCTTTCACTTGTTTCCCCTTCAGAGGCTTCGCGACCGCCTCATCATCTTCAGTACCAAGACCTAGTTGACCTGAAGTCCCAGATCCTGTGGAGTACCCATGCCCGCTTTGGTCGATGAAAATGGTATGGTCCGTACCACAACCAACACTGACAACACGGCCAATGCCGAGCACCACCGTGGGCCGGAGGCAGATGCGAGGCTTGTCGTACTCATCTCGACGAATAGTAGCTGGGTCCTCAAGCTGCTTGGTTGAGAAGTCGATCCCCAGCTGGCCGCCATCCATTCGTCCCCACACTAGACACTGGCCGTCGGCGGTAATAGCAGCAGAGTGGTGCGTGCCGCCATCTAGAGCAATGACACCCTTGCGGCAGAGATCAGGAATTTTCATCGGGTGCGGCAGAACAGCCGAGTCGCTCCCAGCGGCCTTTGCGTACCCAGCTTCACCGTAGCTGTTAAGACCCCAGGCCCAGACATTGTCCCTCCGATCAATAGCAAAGGAATGGTACTCTCCTGAAGCGATGTATCTGATGGGGCTGGGGCAGATTCTGACTTCACGGGGGAGCAGAGTTTCTTGGTACCGTCCAAAAGGCCGACTGCCCAGCTGGTTCTGTTCATAGGAGCCCCAGCCCCAAACGCGGCCTGCCTTGTCGAGGGCCAGGGCGTGGTTGGCCCCGCATGTGATTTGAGTGATGTTCTGGAGCTTGGATATGAGCACAGGTGTCTGCTGGTTCTGGATGATATTCCTATCCGAGTCGTAGCAAAAGCGTTTTTTCCCTGCCGGATTCTGTCCCGCGCGTGAGCGAGGCCAAGCTACTAGAGATCGGCGTGTTTGACAGATGGATGACTTACACGAAATGTGCCCCAGCCATAAACAAGTCCGGTATCGGTGAGAGCGAAGCTGCAGCTGTCGCCAGCAGCCACTTGGACAAATTTGGTGCCACTCGGGAACGAGCCTTGGGCGACTTCACTCGGAGTTGATTCATGAGGGTTGAGAGAATCATCCTCGTCGTCAGAATCTGCATCGACATCCCGAACGCCGCCCTCCCAGTTCGTATCTCTCCCCAGGGCGCCTTCGTCGTTCACGCCCCATGTTAGGATTCTGTTATCTGCGGTGAGGGCAACAGTGTGCATGCCACCACAAGAAACTTAGACGACATAAAACTTAGACGGATCATTTGGATCGAGATGTGCGTTCAAGCACGGAGATAAAGCCGCCTTCCTTTTGACCCCGAGGCCCAGCTCGCCACACTCGCCACTGCCGAACGCGAGGATGGTGAGAGCTTTTGTCGGGGCCTGGTTGATCCTTGGAAGAGAGGAATCGCCAGCATCAACATCTCTGCTGCTCTTTTGGCGTGGTTCCGTGGGGGTGCGCTTCGAGGTGGTCTTGGTCTTCTTCTGTGCCGGTTGGGCAGAATCAGCCGTACGACGGTCATCTGCCAGAGATTGTTTGCGCTTCACTGGCTTCGTGGCGGCATGGTCGGCAGAAACTGCGATTCGCGACTTTGGTGAGGTTTGAAGATGAGCTGAGGAAGAAAACTCACTGGAGCGGCCCTTTGTTCGGGGTTCGGCCGTCTTGCTTTTCGGGGGTTGGGGTTTCGCGCTGCTCTTGCCCTTCGCGGGGTACTTCTTTGGGGCCATAGAGGGCAGTGAGGAAGCCAAACCTGGCGATGGGGTGAAGAATGAGAGATGGGCGTTGGTGTCGGCCTTTTGCGTAGCTAGCAATACTTTGATACTTGGGAGTGATTCCTTTACTTTTAAAGCCTCTATAGTATCTTATTATATCGTTAGGATATAGCGGTCTTATATTGCTAGCAATCTCCTAGCTCCCTATAGCCTTGGAGGGCAAGGTGCTACTAACCTGAAAGCTGTTATTTACTAACTTTTGAGCTCTTCCTCTGTGGAATGAGGATAGTCAAAATCGTTAGTTATTCTTTCGTGACAAAATACATTGCAATTATATCGCAAGACGAGAGCACGATGCTTGATTGAGATCGCATGGCTGATCCAAGAGCTGCAGTCTGGATGCCTGGTTGTTGTTTTCACTTCTGTCACGTGGGCGTTGCCGGGTTGACCTCGAGAAAGTCGACAACGCGAGACATCACGTGCGCGACTTTGGTGCGACGTCGAGATTCAGGTGTTGAAACAGAGAATGACAGTCGAGCCACCTCAGTGCCGGCGCTGTCAGGTGGACTTTGGCACTCAGAGTCAACGTAATAGACTTAAACCCAATCGACGACAGGCTTATCCATACTCAATCTTGTGAAGGCGAGAAAATCAGCACCGACACACATTAGTAACTTTATCAGCATACATCAAATTCAGAGTGACTTGGCTCGACATCCAAGAGTGTTATTGGTACATTACGCAAGATCTAACAACACGTGAGGCGGACGGGATTTGGGCTCGGCGTAGATCAAGACTTGGGGGCGAGCGGAGTGCGTATTGCGAGATACTCTACAAGCATATGACAGCTAGTATAGAACCATGCGGTTCAAGACTCAGACGGCATTCGCAACTAGGACGAGGTGTGGTTGCCTGATGTCTGGGCGGATATTATTAATTGATCAAAGGCATTCCGAGCAGGCATCCGAGCTTGAATGCCAATTCAGGGCTATGGCTGTGATTTAAGGAACGATAAGTCAGTTAGCGTGTATCCTTTAGAGTTCAAGACATAACTGAATGCTAGTTTCAACCGTTGACAACAGAAGGCGTTAATATACAGACATGTACCTATGAGAAATGCACTAAAATAAACACCGCTGCCCGCTACTCTGTATGGTCAGGTCTATAAGTTATAACAAAAAGGACATTGTTTACTCTCGTGAGTGATAGTGGTTAATAATGAAACGCCTCGACCTAATAGCAGCCGAAGCCAGTCTAAAGAACAACGCCAGGCGTCCGGCGTATCCTTCTGATTATTTCATTACTATTGTTTGAAACTCTTTTCCACTCTTCCAAGCCGCAAGTCATCTCAAGTAGGCAGCAAGACAATCCCAAGGCGCCAATATACAATAGTCAACCCTAGGGCCCTATAGAGACAAAAATACCCTCACCTCCTCATTCTTGTAGGAACCGGTGTCAAGCGATTTACACTATCAATCCTCTCCATCACCTTCGCCGGCGCTTCCGCCTTTCCCGGCCTCGTCAAGCGGGATGACGTCCAAACCGAGCATCTCACGTTCCACGGCGGCCCAGCATCCTACGAGATGACTTTCCCTGCCGATGGCAAGACCCGAAAGACCAGTGCGTCGCTTTCAAGCATGTAGGATCACCTCCAGTGCGCTGACTCTACGCGTCGTCTACAGATAGCGACATCAACATCAACATCATCGACAACCCAGACTATAACGCCTTCTCGCAGTGTACCTTCACTACGGAGGGAGAAAAGGCTCTCGTCCAAAGCATTGGTGACGATGGATCGCAGCACATCGTCGTTGGCCCCCCGCAGGTGATCACCGCGGTGAGCTGCCAGGGCAGTTGCGTGCCTACATACGGTAAGCGGGGCCTCATCTGTCAAAGCCGGGATAGTCTGTCAGATCTGACATGGATTGCGAATAGGCGAGTGCTACGACAGCAACGGACAGCCCGTGGGCCCTTGCTGCAATGGCTTCTGCGCTGCCGATCGCTGTCGGCCCTGGAACATAGCTACTTCCTAGGATGAAGAAGTAGGTGAAGGCCACATCTGGTGAGGAGCGGAGTTATATATTTGAGGCGGCTGCAGGGCCAGTTGGATTACGCTCCCTTGGACATGCTGCGAGCGTCAACAGCAGTGGATGGATGGGCATAGGAACTTTTTGGCGAGATACTGGCCGAGATTAAGAAGATCGTACGGTTATAGCACCAGCCATGGCATAAGGGCGCAACGTTGTTAGCAATAAATTCGAAATACTTAGATAGCGTTGGCATCATGGCGTAAAGTAGATGGACTAATGTTCTCACTTATCATCAGCAGAAAGCTCAACAATATGCCTATCAGATAAGAAGACTATACTGGTCATAACCGTGAGAACGTTCATTAATCATTTCAATTCATCCGAATCCTAATGCTACTCCAGAACCCAGTGTACATGCTTTTAACCCATCAAGTCGTGTCTTTGGACAAACCCAGAACTCCTCCTTATGCAGTAAATGACGGTGTAGGCAGTCTTCGTAAGCTTCAGTCGTGTAGGGGGGTGAAAATGTCGCAATCTTGGTGGAGAATCAGTATCAAATACATTGCTGAAGGAAATAGATCTAATGAATTTGCGCAAAAGATCATCATTCATCAGTGGCGGTGACGAGAACTGTGGTGCGCAGGAACTTTGACGGCCTGGCTCGAGGCAAGGTCAACACCCTCCCGCATGAGTTTCTGTCTCGTACTGTTGGGATGTTTCTGGCCCATGAAGCCGTCGACCAAGGCAGCACCCAGCGCAGCAGTGGCGACTTTGGCACCCTTGGGGCCGAGCCAAGGGCTAGGGTCGCTGCGAGACTTCATCGCAGCCTGGGCACCAGCAGTGAATGCAGTACGAGCACCAGCCTGGACCAACGGGTTCTGCCACCATGGATTTCGTGCCTTGGTGGTAGCAGGCATCGAGCGGCGACGGCCTGATGGATCGCCTCGAGTCTTCTGTGTAGCCGGGGGTCGACCGCGAGACGACGACCGGGCAGGACCTCGTTCACGACGATTCCTTGTCTGGGATCGGGGACGTCGATTACCGGCAGCTGCGGCAGCCCCGGCCCCAGCAGCTCCAGCTCCAGCTCCAGCTCCAGCCGCATAATAACCATCGTCATCATCCGAGTCCGGGTGCCGTGCGGCGCGACCTCGCCCTCGTGATTTAGAGCGAGGAGACGGTGGCATCGAAGTTCGGGAACGGCGAGGCGAGTCTGGCTCGGGGGCCCATGTTTTGGCCCTTCGCTCTCGGGTTTCAGGCGGGTATTGACGAGGCGGGTCGCGAGAGTATGGATCTCGGTCGTAGGGCTCTGTCGCCGGGACACCCCGTTCAGATCGAAAGTCTCTGTCGGGTCGCGGGTCACGTTTGTTGCGGATAGGAATATCCCGCCCAGGACGAGGTTCTCTCGGCGGCAGGCGGTGCTCTCGCTCGGGGCGGGGCTCCCGTGAATAGCGAGGCTCCCGGTCAGGATGAACTGATCGAGCCTTCCGCCGAGGCGAATCTGGGGGAGGCCCAAAGGGAGGAGGGCTAAGATCCCGCATTCGGCGGTCAGGCCCCGCGCTCCGGCCACGACGCTCTGGCTCAGGTTTGCGATGGCGATGACGAGGTTCAGTGCGTCGAGAAGACATCACAGGCTCATCGGGATGACCCGGGCTTGGTGGTCGACGGTGCCTCTCCGACTTGTGACGGCGGGGCGGCGATCGGGGTGGTGACAGGGCCGAAGGGCCACGCCTTCGAGATGGAAGCGGCTCTGAATCATCGTAAGGGTCGAAGGAGTAGTTGACAGGCTCTGCGGCTATGAAGTCGTCATCGAAGCGAGATGGACGGGCCTCATGTCTTGGAGGACGGTAGTAGGCCATAGATGTAGCGGCCGATGAGGATCTGACTTTTGGTGACGGATAGCTTGGTGGTAGCTGACGAAGGTTTGGTTCAGGCAGGGATGATATGAGTTGTGGAAAAAACAAACAAGTTGGAGGGCTCCTATAGTTGAAAGAGGAGAGAGGGATAATATGCCGTTAGGTAGGATTGGGAACTCAAGAATAAGACTAGGACAACTAGTTTGCCTAGATGGGGGGATCAACAGTGGGGAGGAGGCGAGAAAGAGGTGTTGGGAAGAATCCTTCCTTTATGTTGAGATAGATGACAGGGGTTATGTTTGCACAAACGGCATAACGCGACAAGCGACAGTCGGTAAAGAAAAAGAGAGGTCTGAGACCCAGGATCATCAGAGATCAAACTTTAGCAGGACCAGCTTGATACTCAACCAGGCGTGACCTGGGCGGGGCGCGAGGACGACGATGAGTTGGAGCCATAATTCGCCGTGTCCCGCTCCCCGGGAACCGGGTGGCGGGGGCTATGCCCACGAGGGAATGAGCTTGGACCGATGGATTAATTATACGCGGGTCATAATAGCGCACAGTTCCAAGTTGCTGAATCAAGAAACCGAAACAAGACTATGGCGTAGAGGTGCAGCACTGCGTATGAGAGAGCCAGCCATCCACATTTCGTGGGGAACGAGCCAAAGAGGGCAATGCAAGGGTCCTTATGACTGACGTCATGCGGGCAAAGTTGCATAGCGTGACTGACGTCAGTATCCCAATCAAAAGCTGCTTGACCCCGGAGAAACGCGGTCAAGTTTGAAGGAGCAGCAAGTGCTTGCTGACCGTCCTTCATCATTCAGCGGCCGGCACCCTTCCAAGAGGCTCAAACAAGGGCACTTGGCAGTCTTCGATGGGGCCACCGGGGCAACCCCTCCACGCGGAGATCGACCCAGCTGCCTCGACGATGGCACCGTTGCACGACCCTCAGGCGAATGTCAGAAGGAAACGTGTGCTTCGCTCGTCAGTCAGGGGCGAGTGTGCGTTATGGGCAACTGACTCTGGGAGCATCATGACGATGGTGGGGGCTCTGTAAGACCAGCCAACAGCTGGGGGATCATGGCCGGATTAACTGGTAGAGTCGCATCTCAAACTTTCGCTAGGGCTTGAAGTGCCTGCGGTATCAGATGGCGTTGGCAATCTGGTGCCAGCAGTCACAGATCCACGTTTGAGCTTCTTTCATCTGTTACGCGTTCTGTTGGAAGAGTATAGACTCTTGTCAGCCAGTCACCCGCAACTTTGCGAGTATGCCAAACACATCACAAAGATCAAATCGCCTCAAACTGCAGACTTCGAACATTCTATGTGGCTTCCTATTAAGACAAACATTGTCAGTACTGTAGAGGATCGCCCTCTGATGGACCGGGGTTGCATGTCGTCTATCGGAGCTTTTTGTCACGGGACGCTCCGGTAACGCCAGTCCTGCTGACCCCGATCACTTTAAACTCAGAATCAGAGGTAGGGCTCCCCTGTGTTAGAGATTTGAATGGCCTTGGCGCAGAAAACTAAATCTGATAGTGCGAATCATTGTGGTACCTTGGGCATTCGTATACCTAAACGCCTTGTCCTACCTATTGGTCACCAATCATCGACCAAATTGGTCAAGGCAGAGAGATCTCTGGCGGTGAGCATCGCCGGCTAGAGCCGCTGCTATGCCGAGTTCGGTCAACAAAAACTTGGAAGCGACCGTTTCGCGAGATCGGTAGCGGCCGTCCGGAGCGGGGCACAAGCACGGCGGGATCGGGATGAGGATCGGGATCTGGAGTAAAGCGGGGAACGCAAAGCAATTGGTCCGGGGAAGGGAGAAGCTTTTACGGGAGGCGGCTTGTGAAAAACGCCGGAGACCGGCGGTGACAGGTGGCCGAATGTGATACGAAGAGGCAATTCTTGTTTGTAAAACTCGAGCGATGGGAGATGAGAGTGGCCTCGAGGTCAGGTATCGATGCAGTGCTACAGACCGAGGGCGCTCATGAGGTGCTGAAATAAGAGGATGAGCGCCTGTACTCTGAGACGTCTTTGTAAACGCCCGAGTTACAGGGACATAGGCATTGTGTCGCTGTTGTAAGGTAGTAGAGTTGACCGTGCACGTTTTGTGGTTGACGCCATCACCTATACCTGGGGACAGTTTCACGACGCAGGGGGCGAAGCCACCAAGGAACAGAGACACACAAAGACAGTGACGACAAGTACATTGCGGTGCCGACCTTGCAGTCCTGGCAAACAAAATGTGCCAGTAGCAACCCTGACGGCTCTGCGAGTGTGTCCGCCGCAGGGGGATTGTAATGAGGAATCACCCAGCTGTCTCACTGACTGAGGGGTGGTTGTTGTCGGCTTTATTTGAATGAGCTGACCACCAAAGCTGAGACTCTCCCTCAAACTACGTATCACCTTTCACCGGAACATCTCAGCCCTTAAAGCCCTCAATCTGCCTGCTTCTGTTTCATTCACTAAAACCTGTTAGCAGCCGATATTCGCCTGGCCGTAATAAAGGCCGGAGCTTTTACTGGGTCCGTTATCGCAGCCGCGCCACCAAGGCCTTCAACCTTCCTGATAGGGCAAGGATGCAGGGTCCTTCATCGCGAGCACACGACCACGGTACGTGAGGGTCTCATCAGTATTGCACGCGCCAGCAATCAAATGGCTGCCGGCTACCAGCTCATAACCTTACCTCCAACCCTGTCAGGCACACTCTCTGCTCTTTGGTTTCTGTCGTCTACTATAGAGCAACCTTACAGCTACGTTGTCCCCGCGATTCAGCAATGTTTGCTCTCTCGTCCGACATTCCAAGCATCTACCCACTGCCACGGATATTCCAGGGACAGATTGAGTAGCGCTTATCGCCATTAGCTTCTAGAAGGTGCCCCTCATTCTTCCCAAGGATAGTTTTACCCGCTGGGGCTCTTGGTCTGCATCCACTCTCCTGCGACGCCATGTCTCAGCTGGCGAGCTCAGTTCACCCGTGTGTAACATGGAGGCCAACAGAGTTAAATGCACACAAGATCGATCCTACATCAGCTGGGACCCCGCCCAGCATTGCTGAGCTCGTCCTCGAGTCACTTGCTTCCTCGTCGTACGAACAAAGATCCGAGCTGTCATCATTCCATCATTGGAGCCGCAAATGATTGCATCAGCTTGAGCTGGCTTGAGCTGCGGGCATGGCACCACAAGCCGCCGCCACCAAATCTCATCGAGCCGAGGCGGCCAGAATCGTTCACGCCGTTGGATGCGAATCATGGAGCCCATCAGGGAGCAAAGCTGAAAGGCACAAAAGCCTCGGCGTTGAGCACTAAAAGCAATCTCGAGCTCTGTGACTGGATCGCTGTTTCACGAGTGGCGTCGCACCGCTGGCCGCTATCTCTGCCGACTCCACCGTACCGATTATGGTGCGCATGGCTGCGCATGGCTTGATGGGCTTGGAATAGCGTGAAGCATGAGCACAACGTTTAAGGACTAGATATAGAAAGTTAGAAGGGACAAGGAAAAAACTGGGGGACGCAGAAAAAGTCGACAGAGGAGGTCCGACCGATTCGTTCTTGCCTTTTTTTTGCGGATCATGGGTCCTCTAGGCTTGGCCGCGATTCAAGAATTTGCCTGATGGCAAATTTGCTCCCTTCCCCTTCCTCTATTCTCATCCCCGAGGGTTCTTCTTTATCGCAACACTTTTCTCGTATCGAGCAAGCTGTTACTGGATCCATTGGCACCTTTGTCGAGGTTGATAACCTCAAATCGCATCTACCGAATCTCTTTGTGCTCTCTTCGTCCGGGGTCTTGCTTGGTCACCAAAAGTTCGGCACGCACACGAACTACAGCATCTTCCCATCGGCCACACTACGACGAGAGATTCGCCGTTGTTCCCTCTGGACTGTCCTCGAGTTCTGTTTGCCGGAGCTTTACTGGGCTGATTGTCACCAACATCGACCATTATTACGTTAAGAGTCCGTTTGGAACTTGATCTACTGGACCATTGGTTGCGCACAGTTCACTACTCCATCGATATCGAAACGCCGTTTTCCCCGATACGGTGCTCTCGTCCGCTGTCGCATTGCGCCGTCTTTGCTCAACCGTTGCTCCGTCGCAATCTTCCTTTCATCCCAATCGCCAGTCGCATCTGCAAGTGCATCGTCCTCGCATTGCATTGCATTCCCTTGCACCACGTACGAGGTACAGAACAGCACAGCACAGCAAAGCGCCCTCTTGTACTTCCTCGGTAGGTCTCTCCAGTGCAGTCCAACATTGTCCCTTCAGTTGCCCTAGATCACCCATCACGATCACAGTACAACCTCCTTCTTGTTATATACTGGGGGATATGCCCATTCCGCAACCCTTGTCCACATCCCGTCCCAATCCCAGCTCTAGACTCCCCCAGCCCAACCCATCTACTTATCTCCCCGATCCCACATAACCAATATCCGTCGTCCGCTTCCGTTGCTTGCCACCCCGGTGCTCTTTATCGGCTACATACTGTTGGCTGTCCGTCTTAGCTTAACCGAACTGGAAACTAACTGGACCAGGAGCTTCACCGAGCACACGGATCTTCGCCCCACGTCGCCATTGAAGACTGCGTCGCCTCCCCAATCTTTGTGGGCTTGTGAATGCTCTGTCTCTCGACTTCTCTTGAGTGTTCATCATGGGTTGGATTGACAACACCAATCGCAAGATCGCGGCTAGCGCCGTCGGCCGTTGGTTCCAGCTTGATGGCTCTGGTCATGTAAGTCGGCCTCGATCTGGGTTCACTGTACTGGTAACGTAGCTGACAGCTTGTCTTATTAGCCGCGCGAGCGCAAGGGCTCTGCCTTCTTCACAGAGATTCGAGCTGGCCTTGCCACATTTTTTGCCATGTCCTACATCATCGCTGTGAATTCTTCCATTGTCTCCGAATCTGGCGGTACGTGTGTTTGCCCTGCTTGGAAGAATGGGGCCTGTGTGCCGGATCAGGAGTATCAGCTGTGCGTTGCAGAGGTCAAGCGTGACGCCGTGACAGCCACTGCTGCCATCTCTGCCCTCGCGTCCTTCTTTATGGGTCTACTTGCCAATCTGTAAGTCTTGCCTATGAATTCGTAGTCTTGGTTGGTTGAACTGCACGCTAATCATGCCAACTACTTAGCCCTGTCGGCCTCGCTCCTGGAATGGGTATGTTGAAACTTTATTCACATAATTCAGCGCCGTCTCCGTCTTTATGAGGATGGAAGCTAATGGGATTTCAAGGCTTGAATGCGTATTTCACATATACCGTCGGTAAGTGTTCCACTGAGTAGTAACTCGGCCAACACAGCCGGTCTGACATGTTCAACCAGTTGGCCCCAACGGTTCTGGAGCTGTGCCTTATGAAGTAGCCCTTACAGCCATCTTCATCGAGGGCTTCATCTTCTTCGGCCTCGCCCTCTTCGGAATGCGCCAGTGGCTGGCCCGTGCTATCCCTCGCTGCATCAAACTTGCCACCAGTGTCGGTATCGGTCTCTTCCTTACCCTCATCGGTCTCACTTACAGCGAGGGTATTGGCCTCATCGTGGGCAGTCGCTCGACACCGATGGAGCTAGCAGGCTGCCCTGCAGGCGATAGAGACCCAGCCACTGGGCTGTGCCCTTCGTCTTCCAAGATGCGAAGTCCAACCATGTGGATTGGCATCTTCTGCGGCGGCATCTTTACTGTACTGCTCATGATGTATCGCGTCAAGGGCGCTGTCATTGCTGGAATCCTACTTGTCAGCGTCATTTCCTGGCCGCGAGACACTCCCGTTACTTACTTCCCCTACGACACGCTCGGCACCGACAGGTTTGACTTTTTCAAGAAGGTGGTCGACTTCCACGAGATTAAAAATATCCTCAACGTTCTCGAGTTCAACATTTCCGGTTATGGCGGCCAGTTTGGGCTCGCTCTTATCACCTTCTTGTACGTCGATATTCTCGACTGCACTGGTACTCTGTACGGCATGGCCCGCTTTGCCAACGTGATGGATCCTGTCACCCAGGACTTTGAAGGTTCTTCCGTCGCCTACATGGTGGACGCCATCAGCATTTCCATCGGCGCCGTCCTAGGTGTCCCTCCTGTCACTGCCTTTGTCGAGTCTGGTGCTGGAATTTCCGAGGGTGGAAAAACTGGTCTAACCGCCATGTTTGCCGGAATCTGCTTCTTCATCTCCATCTTCTTTGCGCCGATCTTTGCGTCGATTCCCCCATGGGCCACTGGTTGCGTTCTAGTTCTCGTCGGTTCTATGATGATTGGCGCAGTTACCGAGATCAACTGGAGGTATATAGGCGACGCGGTGCCGGCATTCCTTACCATCGCCATCATGCCTTTCACATACTCCATCGCCGATGGCTTGATTGCTGGAATCTGCACCTACATCCTGATTAACACCATTGTTCTGCTCATCAAGCTCGCCTCTGGCGGCCGCATTGTGCCTCCCAACTATGACGAGAGGGATGGTTGGACCTGGCGGATTCCCGGCGGTTTCCTGCCTCCCTGGATGGTCAGGCTTTCTCGTGGCAAGAAGGATTTCTGGCGCGAGGAATACCCTCCTGTCGCCAACACGACTGCGCACGACCAGCCTTCGGCGCCTGAGAGAGAGACCAGCTCCGATCATGGTGGTTCCCAGGGCGGCAAGGTGGCCGAGTCGGCTCTGCCTCGAGAAAAGGAGACGTAGTGTCCTGTAACAAAATGAATGAGCAGTAGATTGTTAGCATAGTGAGTATATACACCTGGCAGATACCCCTTGTTGAAATGGTACGATATCCTGTTTGTGTCCCTGTGCCTGTCGATAAGCCATCAAGTCATCAGTGCAATATGCTTCAGTTCCCTAGATACCAGTTAGCATCTATACTTGACCTATTGAAGAAATCTCAACGTACGCCTGCACCTGGTGTCCAACCTTCATAGCCGGATACTCCCCCTCCCGGCCCTCATCCCTCCCCAACTCCTTCTGCCTCTCTCTAACCTCTCCCGCACGCTGGACCAGCTTGGGCACGGGCACAAGATCAAAGTCGCTTCCCAGATGCCAGAACATGGTGCTCGAGATCCTAATCAACGGCCTGTCCGGAAACTCACGCCTCCGCCTCTCCATCGTCTCAACCGTCTTCTCGTTGACCACAACCTCGTGGTAGCCCGCCTTGATGAGCCCGCCCGTGAGATGCTCGATCTGCTTGCCCGCTTGGACAAGGAGGTAGTTTCCGGGCGGGATCTTGACGGGGATGCGGTTGCCCGTGTTGCGGGCCCAGATGTGAAGGCCGGGGTAGCGGGAGCGGCCGTGGATGGTGAGGAAGTTGAGGTCCGTGTGGAAGCCGGCGAGGATGGTGTCTGGTTGGCCGTACTTGTTGAGATCCGAGGCCGTTGGTGCTAGAAGATGGGGTCTGTAGAAGGGTGAGTATGGCTGGCGTTGTAGTGCTGATGGATACAAACCCGTATCGGCCGGCGTCGCTGAAGAACTCGGCCGGCAAATCCAGGCCAACTGCAGTCATTTCTGCAAGTTTAGAAACCCTACACAAGCCATCAGCATCGCAATAGATGAGACCAGCACTGGGAGACCAACGCATTCTTCATGGACGTCCCCCACTGGTCCATAGCCGGCGTCCACCGCTCCCTAATATGCGCCGCCTCAGGCACAATATTCGAAGCATTCAGCCCCGGAAACTCGGTCTCAAACGGCGGCACCTCAGCCATCCTCCAAAAGAACCTACACTTGGGGTCCGGCGAATGCGCCGTGATGTCCAGCGGCCTCTGCGACGGGTGCAGCCTCTGGATGACATCCAAGCACGGCTCGTCGACAGCACACTTGGGCTTCTCCGTGTTCTCCAGCGTGACGCCGATCTGGTAGCTCAGCTCGGGCTTCTCATCTCTCCTGAGGGCTTCTTCGGGCTGCGCGAAGTAGTCCTCGAGGATGTCGAGGAAGGTAGAGTTGTCCTCCTCCGAGACGCGCGAGTCGTGGAGGACCAGCGCGCCGTAGGTGATGAGGGCGTCGGCTGCCTTGCGGCACTCGGCTTGCACGGCGTCAGAGTCGAGGGGGCTGTTGAGGTAGACGTCCAGGTCTACGACGGGGAGGTCCATGGATAATTCTGCCTGGTTGGGGTCCATGTCGGCTTGTAGCAGTGAGGGTATCAACACGCAAAGTAAGTCGGAATTGGAGCCGGTGAGGCGATATATATATGTAAAGACGAAAGAAGAAGAAAAGATTGAAACGCTGCAAAAGGTCCTTTCGAGATTCCTGTTAGGGAAGTTGATGCGGATAAGTTCGTGTCTTGCGGCGGTCTTATCCATTGCGTGTGCCATGATTGGCCGGCCAAGTTGGGTCCAGAGCCGGAGCTGGCCGAGCCCCGACGGCCATGATCATGAGGTCGGCAGGAGGGAGAGGGGCCTTCCCCGTATCACGGGCTTGTAGTCCGTAAAGAAGAGGTAGTAATCAAGATACAGGTGCACATCAAGCTTAGGGATAATGCCCTGAATGCTTGTCTTCTTGTCCTATCAGATCAACAGACGATCCAGTGACTTTTTGACATGCTGCTCGCTTAGGCCCCGTGTTATACCACATCTCGCGAGTCTAGCTCGATACCGAGGGCATGGAAGCTGATGCACAACCATGGTTCAAGAAATCTATTCCATCTCACAAGAAAACTCGCCGCGCCGTCGAGGCAATGCCAACCTCCACTGGTAATATACACCTCTTTTCCGTCCCCACTCCTCCTCACCCCCGTCTTACGATCTCTTCTCCGCCTCCAGCTCCCGCTCAGCCTGCTGGTAGTACTTGGCCGTGTCAACACCGTGCTGGTTGTGGTTGACAAAGTTGAACCACGGGATCGTGCTCAGGAACAGAGCAGAGTACCGGCTCTGCCGGGCCGCCACGCCCTGCATATGGGGGCTCAGCCGGCTCACGCCGTACAGCGGCTCGCCCTGCTTGACCTTGTCCACCATCTCGCGCATGTCCATCTCGATCTCGCGCGCGTTTTCCGTGGCGCCGTAGAATCGGACTGTTCCAGTTAGCTCCCAATCTCCTCCATGCGGGACACGACGTACGGGCTGATCGCTGGTAAAAGTAGAGGAAGCCGCCGAGGATGCCGACGCCTCCGGCCAGTCGCATGGCCTTGGGGAAACCGCCCTTGCCAACGTGCGAGGGCGCAAATCGCTCGAGGGCGTAGAGGGCGCTGGGGGCAAAGGCAGCGGCCAGGACGCCGTAGACGTAGTCGGAGGTTCGGGCATAACCAACGACTCGCTTGAAGTGACTACCGAGGGTCAGCAACGCCCAGAATCCAGCCAATTCAACAGTCCCGGCAGTAGAAACCACGGTTTTTCGGAATCGGGTCATCGTCGGAGGGCTTCGAAGGGGCAGAGGACGTACGGATCGTTGTCAATGAGCTATAATATCCTCCCGTTAGCAACAGCCATTGCGTCGTCAATTGCAGCCTCACTCACTGGGTACTCGGTCTGGACGACCTTGCTGGTCCCGACAAAGGACGGGGTCGCCTGCTTGGTCGCGCTCTCAGCCATTGTGCGGTGCGTCGTCCGTGACAATTCCTTGAATCCTATCGCGAAGCCTTTCGAGGTCGTCGGTTTCGGTACATTCAGAAGCTGGAAGCCGGCCGGGTTGGTGCCTCAGGACAAATCACGTGGACGGTCAGCCCATCGAGCTAGATGCTGATTGGTCACGTGAACAGGGCGGGGTGTCCAGAATCAATTAAGCTCGCGACGCGTCTCCCAGTTCGAGACGCGTCTGGAAGTAAATCACCAAGTACATTCAACACTCACTACAAAAAGTTCAAGATGCCCGCCATCAACTCGGATCCTGCAAATGGCCTAGATAACTACGACGTCGACGACTTCTCCGACGATCCCTTCGCATCTCCCCCTCCAGAATCCTCCACCAAGAAGCGAAAGGAACCAGACTCAGGCCTCGGAATCGATGAAGAGGTCGATGTCAAGAAGCGAGCTCGAGTTCCCAATGTCAAGCTTGATGAGGAAAGGTACGGGGACTTAGTATAAACGACAATTGGTTGATACTCATTCATGCCACAGGCTACTTGGTCCAAAAGGAATCCCTAAGCTAAGACAGAGGGCTCGCGACCTCAAGATCAAGGGCAAAGGCCATGAAGTATGCCATCGTCAATCCTCCAGGCTCTCGTTCAAGCTGGCTAATAGTCTGGTTCAGTTTTCAGATGCCTCTCGCCTCCTATCTTTCTACCAACTCTGGCTCGACGACCTCTTCCCAAAAGCCAAATTCCTCGACGCCTTAGCTATGGTCGAAAAAGCCGGCCACAAGAAGCGAGTAATAACCGCACGAAATGAATTTATCAACGAGGGCAAGCCCAAATACTCCATCGCAGAAGAGGACAATGACGATTTATTCGGCGAGAACGACACTTCACGGCCTGCAGACCAAGAACCCACCAGACCCGCGACAGAATCCGAAAGGCCGAAAACACCAGAACGGGATGCTGACGTACCAGACGATGACGATATCTACGATGCCACGCCCCGAGCTTCCCGCCCTGTCGTACCCATTCGCAGGGATGTCCCTGAAGAAGATGACCTGGAGGCACTGATCGCCGAGGCCGAAGGCCAGGATGCGGCTAATAAAGCAAAAGCGACACAACCTGAGCCGGATGGGGATGATCTAGACGCTCTTATTGCGGAGGCGGAAGATCAAGATCAAGTACGGAAAGAGGACGGGACAGCACCCCAGGATGGTGGAAAGGGGAGCGCTGATTTTGCAGATGAAGAGGCGGCAATGCAGGAGATGGACGGACTATGGTAATACCAGGTAGTGTGGCATATTGTTTACGGTATAAGGCGTCAGGCATTGGGAAGTACAGTTTTCTATGGCATCTATTTTACAGATAGCACGAGTGATGAAATGTCAGCAGTGAGAAGCTCCAGATGCGACCTAGGCGGTGCATTTGCATGGATGTAACTACTCAACCTTCCTTCTCTGGAGTCACTTGAGGACCCTCCAAAGACCTGGCAAGAGAACTATTTTACCAGGTAGAACACCTTAGGCTCCGTGTCATCCACCAGTAGTATGTCCAAGGTTAATGTCAAATGTAGCTCAGGCCATGAGCAGAACAGGAATCCAATCAAGGGACAGCATATCACAGAGCAAAACCACAATCAGTTAGGGCACAGCAGATGAAAATCATGGGCTTCATTGAGCACGTCATTGTATTGGTACAAAAGACCTAACCGCTGGTTGGTTTCCGGTCCCCCATGGGACATTTTAAGAGATTTGATCCTTTGACGCCTTGCACCCCTTTCCTTGTCCAAAGACCCATTAAAAAACACATCATGACAGGCGGCTGCGTTTTGTTCCACTGCGGCCAACGCCTGCCAACCTTCGCTTCCCTCCCGGTGTTACTTGTGAAACATATCGTATGGTGGTTTGTTGGTTGTCGTGTTGGGAGCGAGTCTCAGAGTCGAGAACTGCGCCGCTCTTTCGCCGAATTCGTTGCTCCTCGACCCGGATGAACCAGAGGAGTGTCATTAGTAATTCCTTCGACGGCAAAGCCATGTTGCTTAGACATCGTGTCAGCTCGTCATCATCACCGCGCGATCCATCAGTTTCGCGCCGCAAGTTCTCGACTCGATCATCGCGTCCCTCAGACACCAACCGCAATGCCACCAACGTCGCATCCGAGAGAGGACGCGCCAGGAAGGGGCTGCTGGATAGGATTTTCCGAAGAGACTTGAGTCTCAGAGTTGTGGATCTTGGGCTCGAAGCCGTAGTTCGCAGCGGCGAAGTCGCTCGCTGCCACAGATTCTGAAGCGACGGGGTTTGCGTCGTCGTTGAGGAATTGGCTGATGTCGAAGTCGTCGTAGAGGCTGAATGAGGGAGTGTCACCAACCATATAATCGTCGCTAATAGCTGAGGAGTTGGGAGAAGCGAGAAGCTCGCTTTCGAGGAGATAGCGATCTGCGTCAAAGGACGTTGGCAGAATGAAAGCATCGCCGAGGCTAAAAGCTGCATCATCTGAAGCTGCAGGAGCCAGGCCAAGGTTGGCGGCATCGAGGTTTGCGACGCCAGGAATGACTTGGGCATCTCCGCCGACATGTGACACTGCAGGTCGGACAACATCGCAGCAGGACGTTGTGTCAGGTCGGGAGAGATGCTTTCGGTCTGTTCACTGGGGCTCGCCTCCATCGAGGGCTCTTGCTTGGGGACCATTTCGGATGAGTCGGCCACAGGGGCAAGACTAGGAGATAGTGACGCAGGGTTGACGGTTGCGTTGGAGGTGATGAGCTCCTCCATGGCCTTGTGTGCGTCTTGAGAGCTGAAGAGCTCTTGTGATAGGGTTACGGGGTTCTCCCGGAGGGGGTCCAGGGGAGAAGAGGAACGGGTCACGATGCCAGAGCTGCGTCGGAAGCGGTCAAGCTCCGTAGCGAGAATCAGGTTGGTCTTCTGCGTCTCGAGGAGCATGGCCTCAAGCTCCTTGTTTCTCTGCTCGAGAGCCTCAACCTCGAGCCTCTTGCGTTCACGGGAAGACTGAGCAGCGCGGCGGTTCCGGAGAACACGCTCAACACGGCGCTGCTCCTTTTCGTCTTCAGTCTTGGCCCGTTTCCTGGATGCTGTGTTAGTGGACCCGTTTGTGAGGTCACTTGTGCAAGGCGTAGAGTCGTACCTAGGAGGAAGGTTTGTCTTGGGCTGAGGGAGGACCTGGCCCCAGGACTTGCGCTTCTTGCCGCTCTTCTTCTCTGGGGCTGGGGAGGGAGATGCTGACGAGAGCTCGTCCTCCTCCTCCTTGACTGTGGGTAGGGACGACGGGATCTTGTCCTCGGTGAAGGACTTGGGGGTCATCATCTCCAAAGGGTTCATTGTGGTAGCGGGAATGGGACTTGACGCGGCGAAGAGTGATGCGTAAGGGTCGCCTGGGATAGAAAGGAGAGACTCGGCCGGCGAGTGTTCAAACTTGGCCAGCGGGGAGCTTTGTTGGAACGCCATCTTGATGTTTTGCTGTGATTAGGCGTTTGTGTCTGTTTGGTTGGATGACAGAGAGAAAGGTGTTGATGATGCTCTCAATATCTGATATACACCATTGACATGATGAGTATAGCTGTTTTTAGATATGTATGAGGCGCAGGCAGCGATGGTCCACCATCACAAGGTCCGGCAGGTGTGTGAGTCAGCGCCTGGCCTTAGCTTGACGAGTCGTCGCGGTGGCGATGAGTCAGGCGATGGTGATGACGAAAGGTGCTTCAAGAGGTTGCAAAGGACAGAGTGTTCACTTCGCAGGTCGCTCTTTTGGCCACCTCACTGGGTGCTTGTCGGTTGGATTGGGCCTAGGATTTGGAGCGGACTGGCCCTCTTTATCTTGAGGACACGTTGAGAGTTTGGAGGGGCATAAGCTCGATGGATCTTGATGCCTGAGGCACCTACCCCTGAGATCCCCACCCCCTGCGTTTTGAGTTCTCTATGGGGCAAGGTGGCGGGCGCTACGAACTCTCTCTGGTACCGGGGCTGTTGGGGGCGGGTTACGAACAGGCTTTCCGCATCGGCCCAGCGCTGAGCCTTTTCCCCACCGCTGGAGCTTCAGGCGGATGGCTCACTGCAGGGGGCTGAGCACAGCACTCCCACACTACGATCTGGCCGCTGTGGTTGGCGGAAAGGAGCTGACACGCAAGAGACGGCGCCGACGGAGGATCCACCGGCCGTTCGAGTTTCCAAAAAGGGGGCCATCAATCGGAAGCCGTGAGACTATGCGCACCCGCCGTTAACGGGCACGGAGGCTTGGACGGCCCAGGAGCCCACGGCGAGCCGTCTCGTTTGAGGGAACAGACCATGGACGGACTCTGTCGCTCCTTGTGCCTCGTTTCGAGCATGGTGCGGCGGGCTTTACTGTGTATTGTTACCCAGAACGGTCCATAAGGGTTCTTCAAATGCCGGAGGTGAGTGGTGCAAAGTTATATTATGATTGGTGGATCCGTACGGAATAAAGTTGAATGACTTGAAATTGATGGGCAAAAGTATGAATTGCTGCAAAGCTTCCGAAGTCTTAATTTAGGGAGACAATAGGCTGCTGCTAGTTTAGGCTGTCTCTCCACGAGTTTCTATCAAGGTGTGGTGGCACAGTGCATCCTTCACCGCGACGGGAGAACATTCTCGTTTCAATGTCGTGATCCTTTCGGCGTTGGTTCTTCATTTTGAATTCCAGGCACACCCAACTTAAAGATCCTGCAATGGATCAACATGTCACCAAACCAAAAAATGCTTTTCGGTCCAATCTTTGCCCTTTGCAGCAAGTGGATGAAGCTATTTTGGCTCTCAAGGCGTGTTCCATCTGCACAATGACGAGATCGGCTCACCCCAAGAATGGGAACCAAGGAAGACGGATTCGAAGGAAGGGGCTGGCACAGTATTCAAGTCGCAATAGGCAGCCGAATAAATGCCAGGCTGCACTGTATTTTTGGCTTCATAGCGCTCACGAAAGAAAGCCTAGGTGGGCTCTCCGCAATCCGCCAATCCACCCAAGCCACGCCAGACAAAGGGAGACATGCAGGGAAGCATCGTCGCGCAGTCAGCAACAGACTCAAGGGAGTCAAGGATGACCAAGGGATGAAGCACATCGCTAGCTTACCAAGTCTAGACCGGTACGCATCCCAAAAGAGCAAACATTTGCAAGATAAACATCAACCTAAAGCACGGCTACAGCTAACTCTAGCTTTTCAAGACTGATCATCTCTTGCAGCTCGTCATCCTCCGACAGAAGCTTGAGGTTAAGGAGGAAATCTCCCGAGCCTCGTCCTCATGAAAATGCTGCGTATGCGCATCTCGTAAAGACTCCTCACAGATCAGCGGCGAATCTCACGCTGAGCTGGCGCTGACTGGCACGCTCTGCAGTGGACCTCGTGTTCTAAGAAAAGACGGACTCACCAGGGCTACCGGCGACGACACTAGAAACCCGCCCCTTTTCTTCTGCTGGCTCTGGAATTCCAAAGGCCTCCATTCTTCTCCACAAGAAGCTCCGTCTTTGCCATCTTCCTGAGCCTCCGAGTTCTTTCTCACCAGCCACCAGCGGCCGCCAACTTAAATACGCAGCGGATCCCTTCAGCTTAGCTTTTGGGTTCCAGCTTGCGCAGGCACAGGCACGCAGCCACAAAGCTGGGGAGCGTTAATGAGCTAATCGATGATGATGTTGTGAATGCCTCAGAGATTTTGGGCGCAAAAGGTGCACTCGACGCGTTTTCTGGTGGGCTCATCACATTCCGCAACATTATGGACGCGTAGAGCATGCAGTTTGCTTTGTCACTCCAAGTAGGCAATCACACCGCAAAGCAACGACCAAAACTCAGCTCGAAGCTTTCAAGCCTCATTTCCAATTCCCAACTGGGCGAGCAGCTTCACCGGATCATCGGATCGCATCCCCGTTCCCTGGAATTCGGCGCTAGACCAGCCTTGGCAGGCAAGCGTTGGCCGCGGGAAGAGGCCCCTTTTCTTGGCGAAACCGGCCGGCCAGAGACGATCCTGTCACACGGGGCGGCAATCTAGGCGAACCTATCCGACGAGACTGACACACGGAGAAGGGAGGCTTGAGACACGGAAGGGGGGATAAAGGGTTGAAACCCCATCGTTTTGACTCTCAGGAAGATCGTGTTTCACAATTCGTCATCTTCCCGTTTCTTGCCCATCAAGGGATTGCTCCATTGCTCAACCCTGATCTTCAAGTCCCCCTCCCTCTCTGGATCCCTTCCACAAGGACCCTGTCAGCTCGTATCTTGCTCAGCTCGCCTCGTGCCCTAGTATTTCGCCCCGTGGATAGATACTCCGTAGATAGTCGAACAATGGAGTTGTACGCCAGCGAGTCTGGGCGCGAAAGGGGGCTGGTGGACGTTTTTCCCTTTCAACGCTGGTATCCCCTGGTCTGCAATTTCACCTTGTCAGAGCCAAACTCCATTGTTAATATCATCGTAATCTCATATCATCTCCAACGTGCCCCCGTACTCTATCAGATTGGGCAGCGGGATACGAGGGAAGGAAATAGAAGCAAGAACCCACTCAAAATTCCAAACATCAAGCATTCCCATATGAGTCCTCATCTCATCTAAAACCTCGCATCATCTGCTCGGAGCACTCCCACAACCTCGGCCGTCACCCATCCCCCACGCATATCCGACCGCTGCGGTACCACCCGCTCCCCGTCGACAAAGCACTGCCAGGGCCTTGCGTAGAACGAGACGTAGCCCTTGATCGCCTCGAACCCCGACTTGGGCTCCTCAAAAGACCACACTCTGTTGGCGAGGATTATGCCGTCCGGGCCCGTCACGGCGTAGTGCGTCGAGCGGCCCTTGAACTGGCAGGGGGGGTTGTAGCCCGTTGGTGTCAGAGGGACTTTGACGGCGGACTTGGGAAGGTAGTATTCTATATAAGTGTGAGTTTCCGTCTCGGGTAGGCAAATTGGCAATATGTAAAGCCATGTTGACGGGAACGAACCTGGAGGTCTGTACTTTTGGAAGACCCAGTATGCATCCGACGTCTCGGCAACCTCCATCCCATTGTAAGCAACCCGGATATGTCTGACAGTCTTTTCTATTCGCGGCCGCCGTGGAAAGTCGTTCACGTTCATCTCTGGTCTGGGCGGTGGTGCCATTGGACCAGGGATTCGTCGCCTGATTCGTCTCTGGAGTTGAAGTTGGTCTTGCTGCCTCCGCTTGGGATGCCGTCGCGGCTCTTGTTGAGCCGGGGCTTGCTCATGGCTTGCATCTTGGTCTTGCTGCTCAAGGATTGATAGACTTGGGTCTAAAGCCGGTAAGTGTGCTTGGAGCTCCGGGTCTATCATCTTCGCGGCTGAGTTTCCCGCTGTCCTGGTACTGCTCGTTATTGTCGTTGCTGTTGTAGTCATCATGAACCTTGTGGCCTCTCTCTTTTCTTAACCCTAATCTGTGTCTCGTCTTATCACGAGACATGAGCCCGTCAACAGATAAGGGGTGCATAAATACCTATGCACTTGTGAGTTGCAAAGGCCGTGATGAGCGATCTTGATTTCTCAATTAACGCTGCCTCCACAGTGAGAGCTTCGGTATGTGTTAAGGCGACAACAAAGAACAAACATGGGTCAACACCCCTTGAAAAGGGATCGTGTCTGTCTTAAACGAACAGTGTTCTCGACAGTAACGTTCAAGTCCAGCCTGATCTCTTATGCTTTACCTCGCTCTCTCACCCCTCTCCTGTTCCCGCTCCTCCATCTCATCGATCACCTCTTGTCTCTTCCCTCTTTCTTTTCCCGTCGATTCCGTGCACCTGATTCGTGGCGTGCCTTTCCCGTTCCTCTTGGCAGAAACCATTCATCAATGAATCCGATCTACAGGGTAGATCACACACACTTGGATCGAAGGCCCGAGCTAGGATTGAGTGGCTGTGCACGTTTAAAGCCACCTTTGCTTTGTCGGGACGTCTTTTTCCGGCCCGTCGTTGCGTCATTCGCCCACTTCTCCCACTTCCTGCGTGGCGCCCCGCATCAAACCCGTCGTTGGATTCTAGGCCTTCGGCGCTTCCTTGCCTGCTTGACACCCACATGACATCTACAGCCTCCTCCAACCTCGACTCTCTCTGGTGAAATCCCTATCGCTACCGCCTCTCCTTCCAGCCGTCTCATACCTACCCAACGAACCCCCCACCGCCAACATGTCGAACCGCCAGCAAGCCCGCGACATGCAAGTCGAGTTCCAGGCTCGCTTCCAAGCCAAGCAGGCCCGCCGCGAGGCCCAAAAGGCCGCCAAGCAGGACCCCATCCTCAAGAAGCAGATCCAGGACCTCCTCAAGAAGGGCGAGACGCAAAAGGCCTACCAGAAGGCAAAGATGCTGCTCTCCAAGCAGGCACTCGCTCAGCAAATGGACCAGATGGCCGACATGGCCGAGCTATCGGCTGCGCAGATCCAGGCCAACAATTCCATGAACCGCATGACGCACATGATGGCTTCCTCGTCGCGGACGATGAATATGGCGCAGAAGAATACCAACCCTGAAAAGGTGCGTTGCGCGATAAAACGCCCGGAACTGACTCCAGGACTAACACGCTCAGACCCTCGTGACCCTCGAACAATTCAAGCAGCAGAACGAAGAATACGCCATGTCCAACGGCATCTACCAAGACGCCATCACCCAGTCCACATCCGCCCAGGTCGGCGAGGACGCCGTCCACGAGCTCCTCGGAAAGCTGGCCGACGATGCCGGTCTCGAGCTCAGTAAAGAGCTCAGTCAGGCGACGCCCTCGACCGCCGAGCCCCAACAGGCTAACGAGCCCACTGCCGAGGAGGAGGATAAACTGCAGCAGAGACTACGGGCTCTGCGGGCATAGATATGAGGCTGTGTATGGGTTGGTGTGGTCGGCTGTAGAATATGCTCTTTGACGAGAGCGGACTAAATGATGGATGCATTATGTTGAACGTCGAGGGTTGACAATTTCATTTTGGTTTAGGGTTTGGCGTTGGGGTTTGGGAGGCGACATCGTTTCATCTCTGCTTGAGACTGAAATTGAATCTTTCTTTATCGGCTAGGAGCATCATTTTATTAGACACCAAGCTTTTATCCGGCTCATCTACACTGTTCGTGAAGCCTCTATATGATCATACCAATCCCTCCATATCTTGTTAAACAATCCTCATGTGCCAAAACGACCCATGTAGCTTCTCAGTTAATCCATCATCGTCGTAAATACCTCATGTCCCATGTTATGCCATGCCATGCCTACATGTAAAGACTAGCCACCGCCGTAATATCCCTCTTGATCATCTCCTGCGCCTGCTGCATCTTCTGATACAGCTCCGGATCACCCACAATCCTTGCCGCATTCTTTACCTCGCGACACGTCTCGTCCAGCCTCGTAATCGTTCGCACAATAGTCCCCTCCAGCACGTCCGTCAGGCCCGTGATATTCTTGAAGCTCATGCCTCGCGCCCACTCGTAAACCACCTCCATGAGCCCGAAGCGTGGCCGCGAGACAAAGTCGTTTGAGTCGTCGGCAGATTGGATCACCTGTAGTCGTGTCTGAACGTCGTTAACTTTCTCGGAGATGGCGACTATGGTCTCCTTTCCGCGCTCGAGGTTGCCGGTTAGGGAGGGCTCGATGTCAGTCTTCTCTTGGAACACAAAGGCCGAGAGGAGGGCGGCAATCTCGGCAGGTTCGTAGTCGGCGAGGACGTTGTCGAGAATGAGCTCTGTGAGAACCAGTTCGTCTCCTGAGTGAACCTCGCAGGCAACCTTGCCCTTGAGCTGGATTCGGGTGACCTCGTCAATGAAGCCCAGCTCCTTCAAGACCTGGACACGCTGTTCGTAATCAGGCAAAAGCTGGAGGTTCTGGTCTGACAGAGACTGCTTCAGCTGAGAAATGTGCTCCTTGATGAGCCACTCATCGTGACACATGGCAAACTGTAGCGTGAGTTAGAAAGTGAGAAAATGCCATAGCCTTATCGGGTGTTGACTTACATGCTTTAAGAAGCTCGAACATTTTGTGGCGGGCGAGTTCGATATTGTCTTAACTAACTCAACCCTCTTCTCAACAATCTCCTGCAATTGAAGCTGTTTAACCCGCGAAAGATCTAGTTCCTCCCATCTGTCATCCCACGAGCCGCAGAGATTCTGGAGAAGTTCCTTCGCTTGGTGATGGCCGTCGCCGCCTTCGAAAAGCTCAGGAACAATGCCTTTGGTCACCCATCTCGTGAGACATTCCACATCGCTCAACGGAACATGCAAGGTCTTGTTCTGCATTCGCTTCTTGCTCTTGGGAAGTTCGTGCAGGAATTTCCGGAACGAAGGGATAAAAGGGAGTTGATCAGTGGCATCGCGTCGATCTCGGAGGGACTTGATGGCGCAAATGTGCAGTGTTGGATCTTCTGACGTACCCTTGTTACTAATGCCGTCTGCCAGAAGAATACCAATAGAGCGAATGCCATCCCAGTTGAATACGATAAGGCGGTGCTGAGAGAACATCCTGCGTCCTATCGGGATGGCTAGCAGGCCTTTGTACAATTCGAACGTGAGCCGCTTGAAATCCTGAGCAGCCTGGTGGCACTCGTCCATTGAAGCATCGCAGATCTCACAAGAGTCCCGCTTGACCTTTGCAAGATCCGCCTGCGCCAACTTCACGTCTTTCTCGTGCTCGGGAAGTAGTTGTTGAGTCGCATGCTCAGAGAAACTGCGCTTGATCATCTCCTCGATCTTCAGTGCCTCCACTCGGAGCAGGTTGAGAATCATGTTGTATGTCAATCGAAACTGTGATCGCAGCTTTGAAGGCTCTCCAAGGATCATGTTGCGCAAGTCTGCAACTGGTGGAGCGTCGTCCAGTCCTCCGGGTGGCACTATTATAACTGATCCAACAGTATCCAGACCACGACGACCAGCTCGGCCAGCCATCTGCGTATACTCGCCCGGTAACAGATTTCGGAATGAGTGTCCGTCATGCTTCCGGTAACCAGAAAAGACGACTGTTCGAGTCGGAAGGTTCAGACCCATGGCGAATGTTTCTGTAGCAAATAGCACCTTGACCAGCGTCTGGGCGAACAAGATCTCAACCAATTCCTTGACGATAGGAAGCAATCCACCGTGATGAACAGCAATACCTCTGCCCAAAAGCTCACGTAGTCTGATAATCTGCGGCAGTTGCCTGTCTTCTGGTTTCAACCGGGCAACTGACTTTTCGATAATCATGTGAACGTGGCTCTTCTCGGAGGCGGTACAAAAGTCCTGGTTGCTGAGCGCATCCGCGTTCTCCTCGCACCGCTTCTTTGAGAAGACGAATATGCACGCTGGGAGAAGGCTTTGCTTCCTGAGGAACTGGACAAGATGAACCCAGAGGTTCTTGTCCTGGGCAACTGACGTAAACCCACCAGCACGGCCCCCGCGACCCATATGACCAGGGGCATGGCTTGCTCGAGGAGGTCCTCCACGGCCCCGTTGCTGATTGCCTCCTCTTTGCTGTCCTCCTCCTCGGCCACCTCTTTGGGGCCCTCCTCGCTGCGTACCGCCGCGTTGATTGCCTCGCGGGTTTCCTCCTCGAGTCGCAACGGCAGTCTCTGCAGGTTTCGGCTTATCCTTCCCTTGAATAGCATAGTGCGCGTCTTTCCAGCCCTTTTCGATAAACTTTTTCTCCGAGTCAACAATCTTGTGGATATCCTTTCCGGCCCAGAGGTAGTGTTCCAGAGGCACAGGTCTCTTTGGTGTCGAGATGACATAAATGTCCTTTTGTTTCGTCCGACCGACCCATGAGGCGAACTCATAAGTATTGGGCACCGTGGCTGATAGTAGGATGAGCGACACGTGCTCGGGCAGCATGATGATGACTTCTTCCCAGACAACGCCTCGCTCAAAATCATTGACGTAGTGGACTTCGTCAAAGATGACAAATTCAACATCGCGAATTATATCAGCTCCTCGATAAAGCATACTTCGCAGAATCTCGGTCGTCATGATCAGGCAGCTGGCCTCGGGATTGATCTGAACATCACCCGTGAGGATGCCCACCTCGTCGAAAGTCAGCCGAAAGTCGCGGAACTTTTGGTTGCTCAGGGCTTTAATGGGTGAGGTGTAGATAGCTTTCGTCATATGCTTAGCTGCCAAGGCGATGGCGTACTCTGCCACCACCGTCTTGCCGGCAGAAGTGTGTGCAGCCACGAAGACGGAATCACCGTTTTCGAGGTGGTAGACAGCCTCCTTTTGGAATACGTCAAGTTCGAACGGCCACTCTCGTGCCATGTCAGGTACGAGCTCTCTGAAGTTGGACATGTCGTGGTTGATGTCGACCATATGCGCCCACTCGCGGCCAGCCTTGCGAGCACTGGATGCTGCAAGGACGCCATGTGGCTCCAGGGCGGGAAACTCAACCGGTAGAATTTCGTCGATATCATCATCCTCGCCAGAGTCAGCAGTCAGATCTGGGGTAGCAGTTTCAGACGATGCATCCTCGCTAGCCTCGGGTCCAGCCTTGGCGTCCTCTGGATCTTCCTCGAGCACCTCCTTGATCGCATTTGCATCTTCTTGGCTGACGGTTGTCTTTTTCTTGGAAAAGTCGATACCTCTGCTCATCCCAGGAGCCACCTCAAGCAGTCCACCTTCAGCACCCAGCTGGATCACTCGCTCCAGCTTGTTTCCTGTTCCGCTAGTCTCCGCAATGCCTCCGGAGTGAACTTGGTCCTCGAAGGCCGCTGTAGCTTCAATACCCTCGAGACCACCGGGAGCAAAGGGAAAGAATCCCGCAGCGCCTCTCACAAAGTCTGCGCGGTTTGCAGGTTTCCGTAACAAGCTGGTCGAGTTCTTGGCTGTGGCGCTGTTAGCAGGCACAGTGACGTTCTTGTAGCCTGTAACGCGGCCCTCTAGGCCATGACGCTGAAATCTAGTGAGAGTCCGAGTGTGCGGCGGCGCCACCTTGAAAAGAGATGTGTAGTCGGCCTCGAAATCCCATCGTTGCTGGAGTCGGTTGAGCCATTCGGGTGAGAACTCGGGTGAAGGCGAGAGGAGTAGCTCCTCAAGGCGGCGCTTGAGCTCGTCAGGGTCTTGGGTGCGAGGTTGGCGCTGACCGGTCTCCTGAGACTCTCTTTGGAGGAGAGCGTCTATCCCAGCCATGCCCACTGAGTTGGCTATGGGAAAGGCAAGGCAGTGTAGGTGGAGATATATGGATGTTGTTGAAGTGAAGATCGAAGTGATGAAAGGGCCAGCTTGAATGTGCCCCACCATTGATTGACGTTGTGATTCTGACAAGCGGCACAGTCAATGAGCGGCAATCAACCCCACTGGAGCTACCCTACACCAACCCCATTTGGGTGCATTTTCTACCCATCATCATTGATAAGATTTATATGTCATCTCTCGTATGTCAAGGCAAGGAGGAACATCGTTCGGTCAGTGTGGGGTCAAGGGAAGAAACCTGATGGCTACTTAAACGATGTGCAGCTTGTTTCTATGGACTGACAGATTTTCATGATATTCGGAGTATCAACGGGGATGTAGACATATCACAACGAGCGAATAGATGAACCACATATAAGTAGATTGGTAGATCATTAATAAGACGAGTGCCGTGTCCTGACTGTATACATGGCAACACGGAGTAAAATTACATTTCCTTCCCTTCCGCACGTCTATCAAAAAGCGACCAACAGATACGCCAATCTGAACCTACCCCTCCATCTGGTGCCTCAATCCTGATGGGCATGACGCGCAGCGCATACTGCCCTCTGCTACACTCGGCGCGAAGACACGGGTGTTGTCATGAGACGAACGAGCAGACGACCGGAGCGGCTCATATCCCAACTCTCATATCTCCTTTTTACAGTCGCAGCAGCTTAGCAGCGTAGTCCTCAATCAGCTGCTCGGTGGGGAAAGACATCTCCTCGAGCTTCTGGGCGTAGGGGGTGGGCACCTCAGCACCGGTAACTCGCAGGGCAGGGGCATCAAGGTAGTCGAAGGCGTACTCCATGGTCAGAGCAAGGATCTCAGAGCCGACACCGAAGGCGGGGTAGCCGGACTCGACGGACAGGAGTCGGTGGGTCTTCTTGACGGACTGGACGATGGTCTCGACGTCGAGCGGCTTGACGGATCGCAGGTTGATAACCTCAACATCGACGCCGTACTTCTTCTTGAGGTTCTCGGCGGCAACGAGGCACTGGCCGACGGTGCGGGAGAGGGAGACCATGGTCAAGTCCTTGCCAGAGCGCTCGATCTTGGCCTTGCCGAAGGGGATGACAAAGTCATCCTTCTGGGCAGCCTCAGACATGGGGAAGGACTGGCCGTACATCAACTCGTTCTCGAGGACAACAACGGGGTTGGGGTCGCGGATGGCGGCCTTGAGAAGACCCTTGGCGTCCTCGGCGCTCCAGGGAGCGACGACCTTGAGACCGGGAATGCTGCCGTACCAGGCAGAGTAGTCCTGAGAGTGCTGAGCAGCAACACCAGCGGCGAAGCCGTTGGGACCACGGAAGGTGATGTTGCAGGGCTGGATACCACCGGACATGTAGAGGGTCTTGGCGGCAGAGTTGATGACCTGATCGATGGCTTGCATGGCAAAGTTGAAAGTCATGAACTCGCACTACATGGAAGCAACCCGGTTAGACTCGCGTTGAAAGCAATTGGAGCAAACAATTAAGGCAGAAGATACTCACCACGGGGTGGAGGCCACTGAGGGCAGCACCGACAGCAAGACCGCAGAAGCCGGACTCGGTGATGGGAGTGTCAATGACACGCTTGTCACCGAAGCGGTCGAGAAGACCCTTGGTCACCTTGTAGGCACCGTTGTACTGAGCGACCTCCTCACCAAGGACAAAGACCTTTGAGTTGGCCTCGAGCTCCTCAGCAAGAGCCTCGTTGAGCGCATCTCGTACGGTGACCTCCTTGACACCAGAGCCCTCAGAATACGATCGGGTCTGGGCGGAGCCGAAGAGGACGGGTCTTGCGAGAGCACCGCGCGCGGAAGCAGACTGAGCGAACGAGGGAGCGGCAGGAGCGCGAATTGCCCGCGTCGAGGCAGCTAGACGAGCTGCCGGTCGGAGGATGCGAGACATGATGGTGTGTTGTTGGAAGTCAATTGACCCGGGAGTCGGGGGGGCGAATGGCGGTCGACGGAGGACGGAGAACGGGAGCGTCAATGGCAAGAAGCTGCAGACGACAAACTTCTGTTGTTTCCCGGGTCGTCGACGTTGACGTGGGAATTGAGGTGGTGATGAGCTTGAGGTTGGTGATGGGAGGTGAACAACGTCGGGTTGGGAGAGGGAATTTCACCGAAGACGCTTCTTCTGATGGCCAGCTACCAGTTTTTTTTTGGGGACGGTCGGTACGTATCGTACCGGAACTGCGAGGTACTTGAATCCTCACCAATTTCTAGTGACTAATCAGGTATCCGCTCTTCGAATCCCCCGAGCCGAACCTCCGTTAGCTCGGGGCAGCTTTATCTCTCTCGCTCCCCGCCCTACAACGCCTTTTGAGCCACCAAATGCGAGCCCCTGTCAGTAGAATGCAGCACTGTTTTGGAGCGACAACCCACTAACAGTGAGGCACCTATCACAGGCTAAAGGGCTCCCTCAGCGACCCCATCAACCAGTCTGTTGGGGGGATCCAGGGGAATTTTGGGGGACCAT
Source organism: Fusarium cyanostomum (assembly GCA_014824385.1). NCBI lineage: Eukaryota > Fungi > Ascomycota > Sordariomycetes > Hypocreales > Nectriaceae > Fusarium > Fusarium cyanostomum. The sequence continues at coordinate 31,280 of JABCKW010000608.1, forward strand.
CCCCACCCACAACCAAATGCAAAATCAAGGGCAGCAACGGTCAAGGGATCAGCGAGATAAGACCCCGATACCGCCTTCCTGATAAGGACAAATTCACCTTGGGTGATATGGACATTATCCAATTCACAGACATCCAGAGTCATGCCATAAGAAGAAAGGGACATCATGGTGGTAAGTACGTATATTACAATTATATCCCAGTATGTCCCCAACTCCTCCTGTCTTCCTTAATCCTTCTGTATCTCTAGAGGCTGGCCCGCTTCATACGTGCATCATACAGCATGATTCATCCCTTTTCGATCCCCAAATGATTTTCTTTGAATTTTGTTTTTTGCAAACCTATTGCTTTACGCGTCAGGCTTGCGAGCCACAATGAGGTACATGGGGGTGAAGAGGCCATCCCTGGCACCGGCAACGAGGCTGTCGGCAGCCAGGGCAAGACTGTCGGCCGTCTTCTTGGTTCCAGCGGGAGCAATCTTGCAAGTTTCAAGAATGCTAGCCAGGCCGTGGGCGATCGTTCTACCCCAGGTGGTCATGCGCGCAACAGTGAAGAAATCGCCGACGGATTGAACGTAACGGAGCTCACCAGCGATGGGCCAGTACCAGGGGAGTTGGTCGGGGCGGGTTGCCATATCCTCGTGGTGCAGCATCTCAAAGCCAGAGTCCTTGATGGCCTCGAGGCCCTCTGAGACCTTGCACATGTTGGAGATACCATCACCCTGCTCAATACCCAGTCGAATCTCGCGGTGGCGCAGGTTGTCGTTGTCGTAGTTGTCGGTCATGAGCCACTCGTACACACCAAAGACACCACCGGGCTTGAGGACTCGGAAGATCTCACTGTAGATGCCCTTGAGAGAAGGGGCGTGCACAGTAGCCTCGATGGCATAGACGGCATCGAAGCTGTTGTCAGGGAAAGACATTTGCTACGGGCAAGTTAGCCATGGGTGTCGTCTTAAGAATCCAATCAGGAACTACGAACCATAAAGTCACCCTTGACAAACTCGAGCTGCTTCGACAGACCCTCCTTGAAGGCGTAGTGGGTAGCACGCTCGATCTGGTAGTCGTTGTTGTTGAGACCGGTGATGTGGGCGCCGGTGAACTTGGCGATCTCGCGAGCGGGGCCACCAACACCGCAGCCGACGTCAAGAACCTTCATGCCCTCCTTGAGGCCGACCTTGTAGGCGAGGTAGTGCTCATGACGGGCGATGGCCTGGGCGAAGGGCTCTCCGATGGAGAATCGGCAGAAGTGGAAGGACTGACCCCAGCCGTACTCGTAGAGGTCGGTCGCGAGGTTGTAGTAGCTGTTAACCGCAATGTCAGAACATAATGATGACGACCCAAGTCAAGGGAAAACTCGAGAGGATGCTCAGTGGCGAAGCAAGAAGAGCATGTATCGGGCATCACTTACTGTCGTGTCAAGGTAGCGTACTGAGAGGTACGGGACTGATCGCTGTGTTAGTCCCCGCTATGAAAGGAGAGGGGCAGAGAAAGGGTTCATACAGCGCGTTCCTCAGCAGTCTCGCTCTCAGCGGCCTTGTTCCAGTGCTTGAAATACTCATCGACAGCAGCCTGCTTAGCATCAGCAGCACCGCCCTTTCGGAGCATGGCAGCAATACCACCGCGAGCCTGGGCCGAGCTGCCGTGCATGGCCTTGCTGAAGTCGGCATCGCGCTGGTGATCCTCGCGCTCGAGGTTGGAGGCGGTCGATGAGGAAACCATGTTGAATGTGAGAAAAAGGTTGAAAGGGAGGACGAAGAGAATCAAACTCAGGCGAGGAAAGGGTTAGAGGGTGAATTCGAGGTCGATTGAAAAGTTCAAAGTAAAAGGGAGTAGAGTCGGTTTTAATGGCGACGGTTACGCAGCGACGGGCATTTCGAACAAATTTCAGGGCCCTCCCCTGACTGCATCCAATCTCAATCGCGAATTGATCAACGACAGGGCGCTATACTTGATAGGTATTAGGGCCCCTGCCTATCTGCAAGCTCCGATGCCTCCCCACAGAATTTCGAGTTTCGGCGGGTAGGCGCACGACTTGCACATGCTTTCGCAGTGATTCAGGCTCTCTGATTCGGCGTTGCATCCACTGGAGGCAGCCACCCCCGGTACACGAGTCGCTCCGTTCCGGGGACTCTGGGCGGTGAGAGCAGGCTGTACCAATTTGCGAGGCCCCACGATACGAATACGAAAGCGCCTCCGATGCCCGCGATATGGTCTTAAAGAATCTACTCTGCCAAGCATCAAATCGCCCAGCAAGAGTCACGAAATACGGCGATGTTGTTTCCGACCCTGTTGAATTCAAGATTTCAATACGCCATCTTGATGAAACAGCCTTTGTGATTGACTTGGTTCGGGTTGACTAAATATCCCGAAGCTCGTTTTCGTACTCAACGTCTGTACGAGCTCTGATTCCCACGCCAGTCAGTGTTGTTCGCAATCCCCCGGATTTACAAGGTATAATCAATCCTCTGGAATTGAGAAGACCAGAAGATGACGTTTATCTTTCATCACGTAACGGAAGAGTGTTGTTTCCAACATTTGCTTCTACCGTTATCCACGAATTCTTGTTACCAGAGGTCATTGATTAAATAAAGCCAGAGGTAGATGAGGCAGATCCCAGTCTCGACCGCCAAGGTAAATCGTAAATCCCGCTGTTTTTTGTTACCAGGAGGGCCAGGTTGGGCTCTCCCATTCCCGTGCAATTCCAGTACTGTTCCTAATGTCAAGGCTTATCGATAAGGTAAGGTAAGCAACCTCAGCCCAATGGCGGCCATCTCCGACGTCCATTGCTTGGATTACATAATGTGGCGGGTGACCGAATTTCCCAAGTCCCGCGCTGCGACTCCAAAAGTCACCGGCGCCCCATCACGATAATCATCCGGCCGCCGCCTTTGCGCTTTCATCACTCCATCTATTCGCGATGCCGCCTCAGATCAAGCAGGATCTCAACCGTTCAGGATGGGAGTCTACCGACTTCCCGTCCGTCTGCGAGACGTGTTTGCCCGAAAACCCTTACGTCAAGATGCTCAAGGAGGACTATGGCGCCGAATGCAAATTGGTAAGGCCATTTACTTTCTCGCGTTTTCGCATAGATACAATGCTAACTCGTCATGTAATAGTGCACCAGACCCTTTACCGTCTTTGCTTGGAGTGCCACCCGCGCCCATGGCCGTAAGAAGAGAACAAACATCTGCCTCACCTGCGCGCGACTCAAAAACTGCTGCCAATGCTGCATGCTCGATCTTTCCTTCGGTCTTCCGATTGTCGTACGAGATGCCGCCCTCAAGATGGTCGCCCCGGGTCCGCAGTCCGATATCAATCGAGAATACTTTGCCCAGAACAACGAGAAGCTCATCGAGGAGGGCAAGGTTGGGCAGGAGGAATATGAGAAGACGGACGAGAAGGCGCGAGAGTTGCTACGTCGGTTGGCCAACAGCAAGCCCTACTTTCGAAAGACCAAGGCCATCGAGGATGTTGGCGAGAGTTCCACAGGAGGAAATGCAGCCGTCGGCGCTGGCGTTGGTGGACCAGGACCGATTCGAACACGCGATACTAAGGCTGCCGTTGCGGCAGGAGCTAGAGCTGGAGGTAAGGGACGTCAGGCCTTCCCTAGCGCTGCTCAGCTGCCCCCGAGCCCACGCGATTGGCAACCACCTGCCGATAAGAACATCATGTCACTCTTCGTGACTGGCATCGAGGATGACTTGCCCGAGTTCAAATTGCGCGAATTCTTCAAGGCTCATGGAAAAATCAAGAGCTTGGTGTGCTCACACATGTCACACTGTGCTTTTGTCAACTACGAGACTCGAGAGGCGGCGGAGAAGGCTGCGGCAGCGTGTGAAGGACGTGCCGTGATCGCAGGATGCCCACTGCGGGTACGATGGGGACAACCCAAGGCGATCGGCACTATGGACAAGGAACAGAGAGCTCAGATGCTTAGGGACGCCAGGCAGTGTCAGGGAGGATCCCAAGGTCAGGGCTCACGGGCGATTGACGCCGGTAGCGACTCTGGAAGCCGACCGGCAGCAGCTCTGTCCGCGCCGGTGGCAGCACCCCCTGGAGCTTCTGATACACCCGCGTACGCCGCTCTCTCTGGAGACTAAATAACGAGTATATGTCTGTCTTTTTGCGTTGTCGTTTAATGGTAGAATGTCATTTCGGTGTTTGGCGTCTTGGAAAAGGAAACAGTGGAAAGGGTGGACTTCATAAGCGAAACGGACAATTGAGCAGGGCAAGGAGGGGGCTTGCAAGAAGGTGAATGCATCTATCCAATAAATATAGAGAGTGATGATGAATCATTGGGGCATTATTCCTTGAGGGTATCATGACAGTAATGTTACAAGAGTGTACAATGTGACGGAGACTCCTTTTTCATCTACCACCACCGCAGCAACCGCCCTGAACATTGCCCTTGCCAGCCGTCTTGATAGACTCGTTGTCTCCTCTCTCCGTGTGTTCGTGTATTCGCAGCGCTGGCTATTAGTTAGTCCACGATCTTTGCGCCTCATCTGAGAAAACTCGATGGGACTCACTGTACGTATCCTTTTCTCTGCCCTTGCCATCCTCCGTCTTCTTTCCTTGAACCACGTTCTGGCGGAGGACCTTGGCCACCTCCTCGGCGTGCTGGATGGCGGCAGGGGCGTCGGATGGATCCATGGAGGCCTTTTGGCGGAACTCGTTGCGGATCTGGAGCTGGGCGGCCGAGAGGATAGGGATGTCGCCTGTATGAAGGCCAATGGTCAGCATAGATCCGAGCATAGTTCGCCAGGGGGAAGGGAGTGACATTGTTGGAAACTTTGCATACCTTGAAAGGCGATTCGCGCCGCGCGCATCAGGTGTCGGTAAGCATTGATAGCAGGAACAGTCGCCATGATGACTTTTTCAGCACCCGGTTGAGCAGTTGTTCTCTTATGGAGACGCTGAAGCGATCGCTCCTATCTTGTCGTCGTTGTAGTAATCGGGGGTTGTCGAGATTCGGGTTCAAGGCAGCGATAAATCGGAAGAGAAAGAACATGCGGTCCGAAGTTCAATTGGCAATTGGATGCGTTCCCGTCTTTGGTTGGCTCAGCGTTGGAGGCCCCAGCCACTGAAGCGAAATTTACAGCTGGGGGGATTGGCATCTGATAATGCTGTCGTACATCAAAACACAGGGTGCATCACCCACTGTAACTCTTCTGGCTTTAGCGCTTCACCCACTGAAGCGATCAGCCCCTCACCCCCACCAAACTGTGAATGGTGGGGGAAATCGACATGTGTGCCCCGAAAAAAAAGTGGCAGCCAAAAAACAAAACCCGTGGAATTTTCTCTCCTCTCCATCACCACCACCAAACCCAACATCACAACCATGACTTCCGTGGCTACCGTGACCATACCCCTCCCCGCCC
>JABCKW010000609.1:0-35581 GCA_014824385.1 Fusarium cyanostomum
AAGTAAAGAAAATATTAATAGTAAAGCATTAGAATAAGGAATTAATGCTAAAAAATAGAAAAAAAGTTATCTTTAATAGCAATATTAAGTTTGCAAAGGTGCTATAATTAAGAAGGCTCGTAAGGTAATACTTAAGATTATATAGCTATATAAGACCGCAAATTAGGTTACTAAGATAAAACAATCCAATCTAGAGTATATATTCTATTTAAACCTTTACTAGTCTAAAAATTAGATTAATATAACTTTCTATTATTAGTTATTAATTAATTATTGTAATTGCGTAACCTTAGTGTTATTATAGAAATAAGTGGTTGGTTATAGGGGTGATTAGTTATAGGGTGGCCGACATTAGTACATATAGATCCGTACAAGATTGCATGGATCCCAGAGCGGCATGCGGTAAGATTATGCATCTGCTGGTCCTTTAGCAACGGCATGTGTTTTTTTTAAACGAGCGGTTTATTTGCGGGCTAGACGCCGTAGCGGAAGTAACAAATGCACAAGTTAATTTGGTTGTAATTAAGTATGCCCATGTTGTCAATACTTGCATCCCTAACTTGGTACTGGTTGACGATGCTGTAATCTCTGCGGTTTATCCATATCTTCTTTTAGTTCCTGGCGCTCTGCCCTGTCTTATTGTTTGCTTCCAAATAGGAGCTCGCACCTTGATTGTGCGGCACATCCTTGGCGTCAGGTTGTCTTCTTAAAACTTCAAATCGTAAAGACATACTACGTTGTGTCAGTCTGCTCTGGCCTCTATCTGAGGCGAGTTGCGTGTTGAGTTTCGAGGAGTGATCCATCTGACCAACTGTTGCCTAGGTACTCTACCTGAGACCTTGGTGCAGATTATCCAACTTTGTCCCACTGCGACTCCACGAGAAGCACCAACAACAACAACAACAACAACAACAACAACAACATGGGAGAGACGGGTTAAAATATCCTATGGCTGAGCTCCAATAATCTTTAGACCTTTAATGCTATTGGGAAAGCCAGGTACCGAACAATTTACCCTGGAGAGGGGCTGACCCATTCATTGATCTGCAAAATCTCTCCGGGAAATACTCCGTACCACTTATTAATTAGAATGCCGCTGCTACTCTCTCTTGATGTTCCACCGTGGGCAGGTTTCTTAAGGAACAACTGGGCAGGACGCTGTGTGACGAAGCCACCTCCACACCGATATTGCGAGTTCAGTGTCTTATCTCTTGAGCTTGAAAACTTCGAGTTTCCTCCTCGAGATACCTACTAAGTGCACTTCATTGTGCTAGCGAAGTTGGTCTAATTGGTTGACCGTGGGTCCTGTCTGTCTACGGGTGTTCTCACGTGTAGTAATTGACGTCGTGTAGGATATATAGCGAACTAACCTAAGGGACTGCAGAGTGTCCAAGATCTACGCCCCTTGAACCCAATATTGAGAATTTTACAGTAACTATGAGCGCCTCAAATCAGAAGCTCCGAGCCTGGTGGAAAGAGAGCTCGGTATACCATGTCTATCCGGCGTCCTTCCAGGACTCGACAGGCTCCGGAGTTGGTGATCTTAAGGGTGTTATCTCCCGTGTTGACTACCTCAAGAATCTGGGGGTCGACATAGTATGGCTATCGCCCATCTTCAAGAGTCCCCAGATTGACATGGTGTGTTCCTCTCCATAAATCACGAGAACCAATGATGCGAGTATGTACTGACGATGGACCCAGGGGTATGACATCAGCGACTATTACACTATTGACCCTCCATACGGTGATGTATCAGATGTTGATATTCTTAAGGACACACTTCACGAACGAGGAATGAAGCTCGTCCTTGACCTGGTAATGAACCATACCAGCGACCAGCACGAATGGTTCAAGGAGTCCCGCAAGTCCAAGGATAACCCCTACCGCGACTGGTACATCTGGCGGCCTGCAAAGAATGATGCAGAGGGCAACAGAAAACCCCCCAACAACTGGCAGGGCCACTTCCAAGGTAAGGTTCCCGTGAGCCGCGTGTTTAGATCTGGAGCTTATTCCCACCATAGGAGATGCATGGGAATACGATGAGACCACAGATGAATACTACCTCCACCTCTTCTGCAAAGAGCAACCAGACCTCAACTGGGAGAACCCCGCGGTCCGGAAGAAGGTCCATGAGGTCATGCGCTTCTGGCTCGACCGCGGAGCCGATGGCTTCCGCATGGACGTTATCAACTTCATTAGCAAGGACCAATCATTCCCGGACTCGGACCAGCCTGTGCTTCGCGGGCACGAGTTCTACGCCTGCGGCCCCAGGTGCCATGAGTACCTCAAGGAGATTGGAGATATTCTCCAGGAATACGATGCCTTCAGTGTTGGCGAGATGCCCTGTGTTCATGATGAGCGTGAGCTGATCAAAGCTGTCCGCTCCGATCGCGGGGAGTTAAGCATGATCTTCCATTTTGAGCTGTAAGTCAACGTCCTTATCCTGCCGTCTTTTCTCGGCCGACTGAACGAAGCGTAGAGTCGATCTCGATCACGGCACAGGAGGCAAGTTCACACCTAAGACTTGGAAGCTGTCTGAACTTAAGGATACCACCTACAAGTGGCAGAAGTTCATGTATGACAACAAGGGTTGGAATGCCTTATATCTGGAAAACCATGACCAGCCACGATCAGTCAGCCGTTTCGTCCATGACGATCCACAGAACCGCGTTGCAAGCGGCAAGTTGATCGCTATCTTCCTGGGTTTCCAATCAGGCACGCCGTTCATATACCAAGGTCAGGAGATTGGTATGACCAATGTGCCCAAAGATTGGGGCTTAGAACAGTACAAGGACATTGATTGCCTCAGTCACTGGGAGTAAGTCAGAGAGCCCTCAGACCAGAGCCATGGCATGCTGACAGCCACACACAGCGTGAACAAGGACAATGCCGATACTGCAACCCTCGACTCCTTTAAGGTCGAGTATCAACGCAAGTCTCGCGACAACGCTCGCACCCCTATGCAATGGGACACAACCCCCAATGCAGGCTTCACCACTGCTGACGCCATGCCCTGGATGCGCGTCAACGACAACTACCGAGAGATCAACGCCGCCTCTCAGACATCAGACCCGAACTCCGTGTACCACTGTTGGCGCCGCGTGCTCGAGAAGCGCAAGGAGCACATGGACATCTTCGTCTACGGCGACTTCCAGCTCGTCGATGAGGCCAACGATAAGATCTTTGCGTACTCGCGACGGGCCGATAATGGGGATACTGCGCTTGTGGTGTGCAACTTTGTGGCTGAGACGGTTGCATGGACCTTGCCGGGTAAGGCCCGAGAGGTGTTGATCAGTCCTACCGGGAGGACGTTGGAGGATGTGAATGGTAAGGAGATTCAGCTCGCTTCTTGCGAGGCCTTTGCAGTCCTCTTGCAATCAACAGAGGCAAAGGGGATGAATATCAACGTAATCGAGGGTTCGAACGTCACCCGAGGGAGCGCTGGAGATTAGCTTAGCATTGATAGCCTCGTAAGAACGATGTAACTACATCTAATCACTCCAGGACCTCTAAACGCCCATGTAAATGTCGCGTGTAAAGCAAGACAAAGCTATGTACATAATGTCACATTTACATCTCTTCGGTGACAGTCATCCTCTGACATCCAAGGTCCCGTCACGCCTCCTCATGTATCATCTCACCAACGGCCTTGCTCTCCTCCATAATCTCCCTCGCCTCTGCAGCCGACACATCCATGTCTTCGATAATCAGCTGAACAGCAAGTTCAGGTACTAACACAGACTGGATGAAAGCCGCCGACCCGCGTCCGGCGATGACACGGTCGTTTACAGCCTTCTCCTTCAAAAGCTCACCAAACGCTTCCACAAGGTAATCGCACATAAGTTTGCAGCCTCGCGGGCCGTAGTACCCAGGGTTCAAATTGCCCTCCTTCTTGAGTGATCTGGCTTGGCCGGTTTCGATCTTGTCTGCGAGAATATCACGGAAGTATGATGGCTTGCCATCGACAACCTTTGACAAGTATTCTCGGTGGTCATTAAACCGGCGCTCGAGACGTCTCCAATCAACGTGGGGATAGCCTCTTTCACGCCATGTCTCCATGGCCGTTTCCTTCTTGTGCTTCCTACAGAAGTTGGTCTGCATTTGCACATTCAATCGCTTCCCTTTCGAGTAGTCCTTCAGGGGCTTTTCTGAGACGAGATCCCCACACCAAGGACACTGGGTTACCTTGTTTTGGGGGATTTCATCCTTGTTAGGCAAGGCCTCGGTAACCGATTCCATATCGCTAAGTAGTTCCGTGTCTGACAGAATAGGCGAAGATTTGATGATTGAATCGGGTCCCTCCTCCGGTTTAGTGTCTACACTTGTACTGTCTTTCAGGCTTTCCTGGCTGCGCTCAGGGACGTCAGCGGGTATTATAAACGCAGTACGTGGAGCCTTTGGGGATTCTGGTCGCGCTTTTGCCTTGTTTCGCGATTGTCTCTTCAGTGGTTGCGTATTCCAGAGTGCCTTTCGTTGTTGTGATGATGATGGCCTCCGTCTCAAATCGTCCTCCTGTGAAAGCTTGATGACCTGCGAAGCCGAACCTTTGGTTGGTGAGGGGGAAAGCTCGTCTTTCGGAACAACGACCTTTGACTTGCCTCGCTTCTCTGGACTGTCCAAAGCGCCTTCTGGTGCACTCTTCAACGCGGCTTTGCTTGATTTCTTGGGAGTGTTGAAAGTTTCGTTTGGTATGGCTTTGAGCTTGGCTCTGCTCGACTTCTCGGGACTGGCCAGGGAGTCATGGCCATCCGCGTCGCGGATCTTGATCCTTTGGCTGGAAGCCCCCGCTTTGCCTGATGGAGAGTCAGTGAGATTATGAGATATGGTCATTGAGGTATTAAACCTTTTCTTTCTTGCGACTCTTGCGATCTTCGTGACTCTCGTGACGCTTGCGAACTCCCATGTTTGGAACTGTAAGTCGACTTGGACTTTGTCGTCTTGGTAAAGCCTCGTTCGTCTGTGAGGTGGTCTGCTGACTTGGTTGTCGTGCTAGCACCTTGCTTTCTTCGCTTGGTGCTTGAAGACGAAGTCACTTCAGTGTCTTCTGTCGTTGAATGCTCGACCTTCGACTGGCCAGCATTCCGGGTACCGTTCCCCCGAGCCTTATCAATGCCCGAGCTGGGAAAGGCTGTGCGTTTGATATCACCCCTTTTTGGCCTTCTTGGCTCAGAGTCCTCGGATGCTTCAGCAGGAGACCCATGACTGGAGCCATTATGTTTCAGCGACAACGAATTTGCCGAAGGGATGTTTGCTTCATCCTCATCCTCAGATGACATTGGCGGAGCACCATCTTCGACGACTTCTTCGAGCTTCCGCTTGCGAACCTCGGGGTCCTGAGTTTTGTCTCTGAATGTGGAAAGAAGAGGAGCTGGCTTCTGCATCCTGCTCATGCCTACTCTGAAACTGGTTGATGCCATTATTGTGACCCGCTTCACTCCTTTCGGTTCGTCTTATTGAGAAATATGAGGGTTCTTGGCGACAAGCAACAAAGACGACCCTGGCGTTAACTGTTGCGAAGGTTGCACGCCTGTGATGGGATGCCAAGTTGTTCACACCTGGGCCGTCCTTGCAAAAAAGCGAGAAGAAGAAATAGGCGGTCTATGAGGGATTCATAAGAGCGAGCTGCAATGCAGAGCGATGTGTGGTAGCATGTACCGCAGGTGGTTCATTCATTCAAAGACACTGAATTCATTCAGGCTCAGTTCCCCAAGGCAAGTCGGCACCCGGCCCGACACGTCGACAAACGCGCTCCTGCCAATTTAACCCCCCCGCCATGTGGCTTGCCACTGGGATGTTTAGCGCTGCCAGGCACTGAACAGCTGGCATTAGCGCTGCTGGGACGCTAAAAGCCGATGCAGGTCGGTGCTTCAGTGCTTCAGGGCCGAACTGAAAGGGGGAACTCCCGGACCGTTTGTTGACTGCCCGAGGTGCTTGACTTCAATTAGGTAACTAAACTGAAGCTGTCCACTACAGTAACCTTCAACAGCACCTTGCGGTTCAAGGGCGCATCTTGGTGTACTTGGCCCGCTGATACATTGAGCCAACTTCTTTAAAGCTGAACATATCGTGCGTCCGCTTGGCACCCAACGACAATGGCCCTTAACCGGAAGTATGCGGCCCTCCCAGACCTGGTGAGCTCCTTCAAGACTGATTATTTGCTGAGCTGACTGTTGCTAGGATTCCGCTCCAGATATCTACGAAACACCTGACCTCACGGACGACAGCTCTACGGTTCCCGTGTGTCTATTAATGTTATCCAGTACAGGATTCTCTGCTCACACATTCTCCAGACAACCGTCGCACGAACCCAATCAGACGACGAATTCTATGATGTGGAGGACGATACTCCGGGTATCTCCCGATCCCGTTTACGAATAGATGAGGCCCGCTCCCGTTTCCTGCCTGCGAATGTCGACGCGAACGGAGTGGACTTCTCGGACCGAGTCGACGGGAAACGCAAGTCGTACAAAGCTTCCAGTCGAAGGCAACGCATACTGCAGGACGGTACTGAAGAGCTGGGCGACCTATCAGATGATGACGACGACGAGAGCTTGGAACGACGAATCGCTCGTCTAAAGCGCGAGGTGGAGGAGGCGAAGGACGAGTACGCGAAGCGAAAGGCCGATTCCTCAGCGCAGGCTGATACCGACGCGGCTAGGAGCGACGAGAGACTCACCTCACTCAGTCAAGTGTTGGACGAGATATCCAAACCTACAGGGCGCCGAGTTCTGGCTCACACTCCGAAGACAGTCCAATCTTCGAGCTATGAAGAGAAATCCGAAGTACCAACGGGAGAAGATGCGACATACACCGTGACGTATGCGCCAACATACGAGCAGAGTCATGCTCTGGCCAAGGCAGCTGACTTTGACCGTCGGTTGTTGATGCTCGAGAAGGGTCTGGGGATCAACTCATCCTTGATGCCGGAGGCTGAGGCTAATGGACTTCCCCGAGCAATCCTACCCACGTTGGATTCCATGAACAAGCAGATCTCAACACTGGCCGAGGCCTCCACTGCTAACCTGGATACGATAAGTCGACGAGTGCGGACCCTGGTTCAGGAACAAGATAAGCTCAACGACTCCCGAGAGAAGGCCAGGTCTCTAAGAGAAGAACTCGGCCGAAACGCTCCCACGGCCCCAACCGAAGAGACTGAGCAAGAAGCCAAGATCAACGCCCTCTACGGCATTCTGCCCACGATTGAGAATCTCACTCCTATTCTTCCCCCTCTTCTAGATCGATTGCGATCTCTTAGAGCCATTCACACGGATGCCGCAACTGCGAGTGACACGTTGAACCGTATCGAGAAACAACAGGCAGAAATGGCTGCTGAGTTGAAGCTGTGGAACGAGGGCCTCGCAAAGGTCGAGGCTGCTATGAAGGAAGGCAATGTTTCTATCGAGAATAACAAGAAAGTCATGGAGGAATGGGTGAAGGACCTGGAGGAGAGAATTGAGGATTTATGAATAATGATGCATTGGTCAAATACCCTATCAAACAGTCTTGTGTCTCCTCGATTCAAATCCATGAATTCAATGAAGTAGATTAGCACCCGGTAATTTTGATATGCCTGATGGAGGATGCTCCTGGCGCAACATTGAAGCTTGAAAGAGAGCGGCAGCGTCACAGTAGGTAGGTACGTAAACGGAGCCACCTCAGCCGCGGGCGATTGCGGCGGATAAAGATTGTTCCTCAAACTGCCATGCGCGCGGCTTCGGCTGCCAGTGGGGTAAGGGCTTGAGCACACGAAAACCCTGACACCAAAAAGTTCGTCCCAATCAAGCCTCAATCTCCAGCTCACGTCCGCGACCACCGACTATCCACCAACTTCTCACAGTACGGCGACACTCCCGATCCCACGCGCGCTCCCCTCAGCTCATCATCCTTCAGGTCGAAAAAATGGATTCCTCCAAGCAGCCCGTCAAGCTCGTCAAGGTTACCCGAGTCCTCGGCCGAACCGGTGCGTCCCCACGACTCCGAATTTGATTAAAAAAAAACATTACGAAAGACCGAAGGAATCACAATCTGACAAGCTGGCTAGGTTCTCGTGGCGGTGTCACCCAGGTCCGCGTCGAGTTTATGGACGACCAGACCCGATCGATCATCCGAAACGTCAAGGGCCCAGGTACGATATACAGCGAAACATTCCCCCGATTCGAGCGAGTGCAGAGTAAGAAGAGTGGTGCTGACATGCGACTTTACGACACAGTCCGTGAGGACGACATCCTCTGCCTGCTTGAGTCTGAGCGTGAGGCCCGGCGGCTGCGATAAATGTGCGTTCTGGGGAGCAAGGGGGGTTCTTGGACGACGGAGAACGATGGATGGTCTTTGCATGCTAAGGCGGGCGCGCCTTGTATTGGGACATGGCCTGGAGCTGCGTCTCCCGCACTCCAGTTTCATTTGTTACAGGAGTCACGGATCTGGCATCGCGAAATCCAGAACAATTCTTCTGCAGCATGGACCGACTACGAAAAGTGAATTTTTGGTCTTTCACGTCCCGGCTCGAGTTCAGACAGCAATTCATCTTCAATCGACCCACGTGTTACGATCACGTCTACGACATTGACCTTATCGTTGACATAGCAACAGGAGCTATACTTTTTCTCTCAGCGCCATCTTCATGAATTTCCATATCTCCCATGCTAACCTCGCTCACCGTGACTTCTGGTCACGTGAACACCTCCAGCCTCAAATTTGGGCGGGGCGACTGAAACATTTTCTCCTTCCTTCATCATTTCCAAAACCCAAGCTTCTCATAGCTCCCACAACTCTATTGGTAAGCTGCCTTGTTTTCTTCTACACACCTTCCTTTGGAATGATGCTTTAATAGCATGTATTACCTGAATACACAATTGATGTACCATTTATCACCAAGATCTCTGACCCAAACTCCTTTACTCCACTGTTGTCAAACATCATGATTCTCGACGGTCCACTAACACATATCGAAGAATTCTATAGGCACATCACCTCCCACAATGGCTTCGGCACCCAAACCTCCGCCTGGTCACTTCAATGTTCTCTACTTTGCAAGCGCCAGCTCCTTTACGGGGAAAGACTATGACGCCCTGCCCGCCACCATGCCACTCAAGAAGCTCTTCCTGGAGCTGGAGTCGAGGTATCCCGGCATGAAGGCTAAGATCCTCGACTCGTGCCTTGTCACTGTCAATCTTGATTATGTAGATGTGTCCAGCGAGGAGGGCGTCGACGAGACCGTGATCCAAGATGCAGATGAAGTGGCTATCGTCCCTCCCGTCAGCTCTGGTTGAAGGATATCAGGCGTGTCAATTGCATGGGAAATCGCCAGGTGCACACGTGTTTGTAACTCCATCCTCCGCCGGAAATTTGTAGCTGCGTGGGGGTCTGTTTTGCAGAAGCTGTCTCCTAAGGGCCTCCATCACCTGTGTTGCCAGGCCGACTCCCCGGTAGCAAAGGTTCACTCTCACCATCTCTCCAGACCAAGACCCTCCGCCAGCGATACTTCTGCAACCGCCACCATCCGGGGTGCTGCTTGTAATACCGGCGGAACCAGCGAATGGCTATCACAAGGAGAAAGGCCAATAGGACGAAGACAAGAGTAGATACGATCGAGACGATGGACGTGAGGCTTGTTATGGATGAGACCTGGCATCCAAGAGGCCGCGTACGTAGCTCCCATCGCTCCGCCCAATGCGGACACACGTTCTCATCGTACGCTGGCGCCAACAGTGGGATCTCGTGGGAGTTTGGCACGCAGGACCATGTCTGTCAACTTGATGAGCAAGCCAATCACTTGGTTCAGGACGCCTGAAGCTTTGAGTAGAGATAGAGCTATGTCAAAGGGAGTCGTACAAAAGGACACCAGCTACATTGCTCAGCTGCGAGGCAGTTCTGACACGTCTGACATGACCAGCAGCGGCGGAAATGCTCGTCCTGATTCTCGGATGCGGTGAAGTTGGCCCGCAAAGCTTGAATCTTATCATAGGATAACAAAGAAGGATTCATTATCAAGCACCAGACCAAGGACGTTCAGTGTGGTAGTGGAATTAGTACGAAAGTATGAACACGAGGGCAGCTGGGTCATCATGCTTGAAAGTCGATTTATTAATCAATGCGGGGAAGGTTTGGAGATTGAACCTTATCGGTCGATCCCTGCAGCCGCACATCTCTACATCCATGTATGCAAGTAGCTTCTGCTCAGCTTCGGTGGTATTAAGATACACGATCATCTAGCAGCGCAATGGCTCTTCTTTGGAGCACTAGGATGGCGATGATCAATTGAGGGAAAAAATTGTGCCGTCTATTGATATATGCAACATAATCTATAAAGGCATCGGTCAAGTATACAAGAATAGTGAGCTAATAATACATGTTGTAAGTTCACCAAATGGCATCGTGAACCAACATCAAAAGGTTGGCACAGCTGCCTCTCTGATCTGTCGATACTTTCGCAATCGCTGCTTGACCATCTTCATCTCCGCCTGCCGTCTCCTCACCCGTTGTTTTTTTTCTTCCCGCAGCGGCTCGTCGCCCAAAGTTTCAAAAGGCATGAGGTCAGCAAGGAATTGACGAATGTGTAAGCCAGTCTTCTCGCGGATGAAGGTATCGATCTGCTCATCGCAGGCTGCTGAAGCTGCAATGTGTAGACCTCTCAGAACATCACGATCCACGATCTCGCCTTCATCATAATCCCAGTTTGGAGTTCGAAGGCTCCTGATGGATGACGTCCTCTGTGGTACATTTGGTCGGGCAACTCTTCGGCTGGAGAAGCCTCGGGAACAGAGAGTGACATGTCTTGGTGTGGCCGGAGAGCCATGGTGTTTCTGCTTCCAGTCTGGTGATAGTTTGATCTTCTTCCCGTCGACTCCAGCCTTCGTTGCCGTGGCTGCTAAAGCAGGAGTTTCAATAGGCAGTCTGCAGGCGCCCCATATAGACGTCGAGGATGTATCTGGTAGGGGCAGGTCTGGTAAGGGTTTGAGAGTTCCCGTCACCTGCGATAGTTGTGGAGCAAGGAGCTCGGCAGGTAGACTTTGGTAACGCCTTGGAGAAGGTTGAGCCAACATCTGCTGGCTTAGATCACTTGAAGATTGGATTGGTCTAACCCAGCTGCTCTGCCCTTGAGCTGGTTGTATCGGGCGAGTCTTGGATATCTGAACCCCATCCTTGGGGAGGGAATAGTGTTCGCCCCGGGATATGCCAGCTTCGCCGTACTTGGTCGACTGCATCGACGTCTGGCGGACACTGGAGGCGGCAGTGGGCAGCCCTGGCCCGGAGAAGAAGGCCGGTCTCGGGCGTATCTTCTCCCGCCCAGTTTGATTGGCTCGATTGACTGGCTCTATTGTCCGTATAATGGCGTTCTTTCGTTGGTGCAGCTCCTTTTCGTCCAGAGGGGCTATGTTGCGCCATTCCGGAAAAGCCTGCATTTGAATCTTAGGCATCCTTGACGTAGGCCCAGTCAATAGGGGCTGTGCCTTGCTGCCAAGCGCAGATGCTTGACGCTGGGGCTTCGGTTTTTGCACAAGCTGGAGACATTTCTAGTCTCTCCACTGACTCGCATCACTCGGAAGGCAAGGGGCGCAATGAGTCTTGGGCACCTGCTCGCCAGCGGGGTTTCTTTGTCCTTTTGGGGGAACCTGATGGGTCAAAGCATATCTCCACTCATCCATGTCTTGGGTGGCAGTAAAGGAGATTTCCGTGCTCGAGCTTTGATACCCTTCGTTCCTATCCAGTTGACTAGGATGCGGTCGCTCAACTTGGGATCGCGACGGTTGGTTTGCCGCAGTTCGGATTCTGCCGGTTTTGGATGGGTGAGAAGAAGGCTTAGCCTGGTCTTTGGATGTGACAGCGAGTCCGGCAGCTTTGAACTCGGAACGAAAAGGGAGCAGTGCCGATACTGTATGAAGGGTTGCGCCAGAATGAGGCGGCGTTGGTGTGAATATTGGTAGCTTGCCCTTGGCGTCGGACTGCTCGGCGTACAGATGAAGCTCCTGCGTGAAACTGTTCAGAGCTTCTCTTTGGCTTGGACTTCTAGACTCGTTGTCACAATTGTCCGATGATTGCGGCGCGGGTGTCTTGGAGTTAAGCTGTTCACGTTTAGTTTCATCCTGGATTAACAACATTTGCAGCTGTTGCGCAATGTTCCTCGAGACGGCTTCCACGAGCTGAGCGTTTATTTTGGGTGGCTTTGAAGCTGAAGTAACGTCATATGTCGCATCCCCAGAGATTCCTCGAGAAAGACTTGCACATGAGTCCGCCTTCGCATCAAAATAGTCGTATGGCTGATCCCTAGGGCCTAAATCGGACAGGTTCTTCATAGGGGTTGACGGGGCAGTTTCAGCCTCCTGCAACGGACTGACGCCGCTGTACGTCTCCTTAAAAGCTACCACATCGGCTTTCGAGAGGTAGTCGGCGCTCGGGGATAAGTCTAGAACTGAACACGAAGCATGGACAGGGCGGGCCTGGTGTTGAGCTTCAATATCAGAGCCTTCAGAGGCGTAGTTCGAATCAGTGTTTTTTGTGAATTGTTTCAAATCGGTATTGTATTCAATCGCGCCCAGAGTGTTCCCAGTATCGCTATGCTGGGAGCTCGTGTGTGAGATCTGCTGGACGGGTGCAGAACTGGCTCGATGTTGATGTCGGTGACAATGACTCTGTAAGCGTCGTTGCCTCGCGTGCCGCGCACACGAAGGCCGCCGGGGTAATGTTACCACGTGCGGTCGGGAATTAGGTCTTTGGGATGAATTGACACCAGAAGCGCGGACTGCACGTATGCTGGAGTAAGAGCCGCTTGAATCGAGGTTAGATGCTGGGATGACCATTTTGTGGAGAGCGAGATAGATGGTTTTCAAGAGTGGCTATTCAAGATAGACAAGACTCGTGGTAGAATCGAAAGCGTGTCGTCATAATGCAGGGAGTTGATGAAGCTTAAGTGATCTGGATGGTTGGTGAGGAGAGATTTTCAAGTAACTTTGAACGGAAGGATTGCGTTCCTGGGGAGCTGCTCCGGAAGGCACAGGCTGTGGGAAAATACAAGCAAGAACTTCAAACAGTCGCACGTAGCTGCGAGGGAGGAGCTGCTTCTTCGTCTACCTAACATCTTTGATGCCGGGCGATGCGTAAACCTCGAGTTGACGCCGTCCTTTCCGTAAGAGAAATTCAATAGCAGCAAAGTCACGCTTATCGATGCTCATGTTCCGAGCAAACTCATTTCTGTCGTAATAGAGTTAGAAAACATGTAACTCAGTAGCAAGTGATGGGCGCACCTGGCAAAGGTCTCAAAGTGTGGACGAGTGGCCTATTTGACGTCAGTCAGGGACTTTATCAGAGCAGCTCTCGAATGATGATGGCCCGTACCTGCGGTTTCTTGCGACTCTCCCGGAGACAGATACGGTAGAGGGCAATTACCTCCTTCTGTAATCCTGAAAGACGTGCCATGTTGAATCTAATATTTGGTCGAGAATAGTGAACGTATTGAAGCCGAGGCTTGTTGATAATAGATGCTGATGTAATTGAGTTGGAAGCTCGAAAAGATTAACCAAGGTACCCGGCCCGGGCGACGTTGAAGGACTGAGGTGTGGACCCACAGCTCTCGGCCGAATGCCTGGGACAACCGATCAGATAGCGCCTAATGAGATAGCGTTTCATCACATTCACGACACTCAATTCATTACAAAGAGGATATAACAATCCTCTAAGCATACCTAGAGTAATCTGACCAATCCGGATACTCCAAATACAGACCATACATACATATATTTACCTATGGAAGGCGAGCGGAGCCATTTGGCTTGAACGGAATTCTTTCCACCGAGCGGACCCTCAAATCCCGCCTTCTGGGTCACCTGTGGATTCAGAGACTGTGCCCTGTAAGCGCGGTGCCTCCCTCATTGTTATCCGCCCCTGTCAATGAAGCCTCACTCCACAGTGGGCGGACGCTTATCACAGAAACACTCTTCCACTTCATCGTCCAGTACAGCTGCAACGTTCTTTGCTAGCCAACTTAACCGAAGGCTCTTGCTCTATCGACACTGCCTCGCACCCTTCAGGGCTATGATCCCCTTCAGGGCTATGATCCCCTTCAGGCCACATGCGCCTCCTGGACGCGCTAGAAACAGAGCTGAGACTCTGCCCCATCCTTCACCAGCTTGTGCCACTTTGCCTGCTTCTGCGGGAGCAATCCAAGGATGACCAGGCAAATGCAGGCGTGTCACGACATGGAAGCTCCCATTGGTCCAGTGCCGCTCAGGACTTGCTTATCACAAGGACCTTGCTCCATCTCAAGGCATTCAGGACCTCATGGCATCTCTTAGAGAGCGCCTCTAGGGCTGATTCCGGCTCAAAAAGGCTGCCTGGCTTATTAGTGAAATGATGGCTGCATTGTTTAGGTCCCACCAAATGGAGCTACGAGGCCCTGCGAAGGACTAGATCAGCCTGATGCTCGCATGTGAGTGTGCTCTCTTACATTGAAGCCTGCCAACTGAAAGTTGGTTAGCCTTGGTACATTTGTACGCCCGCAGTCCTGTTGCCGTGACCGAAGGCCCGCAGGGTCAAGGCCCTTCCCAGTCGCTGGTTCTTTATATAGCCTTCTGTCGCATGAGCAGCACCGTCCACACATTTGGTTGTCTCTCACAAGGGGTTCATCCTCCTTGTTCGTCTAAAACTCGCAAAGCCTCAACCCAACGCTAGATCTCTCCAAGACCCCATCGGGCCATTCTTTTTATTTCTTCATATATGCGAGACCACATTTGCGGGGGCACCTCCGCGTTTGCCTCCAAGTCCCGGTCCGCCAAGAACCTCTCAGATGTTGACGTTGCTGATATCGACTGGCACAAATACAATCCGCCGCCTGCGTTAAGAAAGGCCCCCAACATCACTTCTCAAGTTCTGCTTGACATTCTATGGTCATCACTTGAGAACGTCAAGGCCAGAAACCTTGAGGAAGATCGTCAAAAGCAAGAGGATGAGGATCAAAGGAAACTCGCCGAGAACGACAAAGGCAAGGGCAAAGAGCCGTATCTGCCTATCATCATCCCGGCTGGGAACCCCATTCAATACGACAGCAGTACGCCAAGGGCTTCCCTCATCTCTCAGTCCGATTCAACTGTGACAGTAACTAGCCCCGAAGTTATCTCGAAGACAAAGGCAAAAGCCAACAAGAAGCGTCTATTTGCACTTCGTCGATTCTTCCAGCGCAGCAACGAGAGGGGCGAGAGCAGTGTCTCAGGTGCAGCCCTCGGGGTATTGCAAGAGCAAGGAGAGCAAGGAGAGAATTTCTCTGCCAAGTTTAATCGCCTAACCAAGACTACCTCTGAGGAGGAAATGTAAGCTCTTAGAATCCCCTCCATTTGTCATCTTCATGCACTTATTATACTTCAGCGAATGCGTATCCTGCCTCGACGACTTTCACCCAAAGGACGTCATCAAGGTCCCATGTCACAGCTATTGCCATGACTGTTTTGTCCGCCTCATTTCCGCTTCATGCCAGAATGAGCACCAGTGGCCGCCAAAATGTTGTCTGAACGAGATTCCCTTCAAGACCGTTTTGCGATTCATCCCGTCCGACCTCAAAAATACATTTGAGGGGCGATCCAAGGAGTGGGGTATCCCCGTCAGCGAACGGGTCTACTGCAGTAATTCGAATTGCAGTCTCTGGATCAAGCCCAAGCGCATTGACGGCAGTAGACGCCAGGGTGTTTGCGATAATTCTCATGTGACATGCACCATATGTCGCGGGCTTGCGCATGCAGGAGAGGAATGCCCTCAGGACGTCAACATGAATCTTACCAACCAATTAGCCGAAGAGGAAGGCTGGAAGAGGTGCTTCAACTGCAATGCTCTGGTAGAGCACAAGGAGGCTTGTCAGCATATGACATGTCGGTGTGGTACCCAATTCTGCTACGTCTGCAGCCGGCGATGGCGAACCTGTAGCTGTACGATGGAACATCTTAATGCACTCAAGGAGGGAGTAACTACTCGACGGGAAGAAAGACGGGACAGGGAACTGGCTGAAGCCGAGGAGTTGCGGCAGATTCTCTTACAGATCGAGGAGTTTGAACGAGAGGAAGCCCTCAAGGCTGAACTACTGCGCCAAGAGCAAGAAAGACTGGAAGAAGAACGCCGGCAACGCGAGCTCGAGGAAAGGGTTCGACAAGAGAGCCTTCGTCGAAGGGACATTGAGCTCAAGTATCAAGAGTTGCGGCTCTTGCTGGATCAGTTGCACGAATTGCAGCAGGTACTGCTCGATGTCGACCAGGAGAAGGAGGCCGAAGTGCTGGTCATTGAGACCAAGGCTGCAAATGAGGAGCTCTTGAAGAAGCACGAGGCTGAGCGTTCTGGCCTGGAATCACTTTTGAAAGCAAAGGTGGCCGCGAAGGAGTACATACTTAACAAAGACTTCCAGATCCGCGCGGCTGAGGAAAACGATATTGAGCAAGCCTACCATGAGCAACTGAAGGATTACTGGAAGGACAAGAAGGATGGAGAACAAGAAATCGAGACTGCCCTTCTGGCACTAAGAAAGCGTATGGATCAGAATCACCATGCCTGGCAGAGGTGGAAGGCCGAGGAACTGATGATGTATGAGGCTAGACTTAGGGAGAAAGGGACATACCGCGAGGAGCTTATGTATAGTGCTAAGCACCGGCTAAGTGACTCTTGCAAAGAGAAGGAGGCGGAGATGAAGAGGCGAATGTCGGCCGAGAAGAAATGGTTGGAGGTTGTGATTCTGGAGAGGGAAAGGTTGCTGAGCGAATGGGAAGTACAGGAGGTTGAGGGTGATGCTGATAGCTTGTTCGCGCAAGATTTAGATGGTTCTATACATGGTTGTGAGGCTGTTATCACAGCAACATCACAATGATTCAGGGGTCACATATTGTAAAATACCACAAGAAATGTTCATATTCACATGAGTTGCCATGAGCATCTAACCTACAAAATGATGCAACACCCGTGGTGGTCTTTGACGTTTAGATCTAATCACGTGGACCCATCATTCACAAAACCCTTTTTAGTGTGTAATGCCTTTTCGACGCGCTGCAAATCAAATATTTCACTTCTGCGCAACCCAACAACACAAAGAGCACATACCAGGCCCATATACAAATTCCTTAGGCTCAGGCTTTGTTGAAATATCCACTCGACCATGTCGATCGGTGGAACGAGCGAGTCTGCCCAGTAAGTCTGCAAAAATGCACATGTCTAGGGTATGCTTTGTTAAAAACCATCATAGTCCACTCAAGATCTTCGATGTGGCTCGGAAACAGGACCGTTTCCTATACGCTCTCGCGCCTATGGTTAGATATGGCAAGGTAATACGAAGATACCGTCATTTCGTCCGAATACTATTTACTCACGCAAAGGATAGCTTGCCTTCCGACAAACAGTCCACATGTATGGCGTTGATCTTTGCTGGACTCCCATGATTCTCGCCAAAGAGTTCAACCGCAGTAGCTTCGCTCGAGACAGTGGCAAGTTTCTCTTGCTATAAAGCTTAATGACTATAGAACCCTAAGTAGCTGACAGCGCTACTAGACTTGACCATCTCTACCGAACCCAACCAGCCGGCAACTATCGTTCAGTTCGGCGCAAACGTTCCCCTCGAGCTCGCTCGAGCATCGGCCCTTGTTGCCCCTGACGTTCAGGGTGTCGACCTCAACTGCGGATGTCCGCAGTCCTGGGCTTGTGCGGAGAAATTGGGAGCCGCCTTGATGAACCACCGCGAGTTAGTCCGCGACATGGTCGTTGAGACTCGACAGCGCCTAGCTGGTGACGGATGGGGCGTTGGCCTCGAAGCTGATATCGAGAACCCCAAGGGCCGAAGTGTGAGTGTCAAAATCAGGATTCATAACGATCTCAGGTATGAAACCCTTGCATCTTCATCCCAGATAAAACGGTGGCTCATTGGTTGAAGACACACCATGGACTTCCTAGATACCGTGATAGGGCACCCTCAAAACCGCTTGGTGGACTGGGTCACAATTCACCCAAGGACCAGATCAATACCGTCCACTATTCCAATCAAAACCGAGGCACTCGAAATCCTGACAGCCAAATACTCTGGGACTCTTCCAATTCTGCTGTCAGGGGATGTTTTCGACCTCAGCTCCCTCCCCTTCCAGCCCACTAATACCACCAACAACGACGCCCCCTTGCCATCTCTTGACAAACTGATGCTCAACGATACCAACTCCGCTGTCAATCTGCCAAGACCGAACAATACTCGCCTTTCCGGCTTCATGTCCGCTCGTGGCCTGCTCGCCAATCCAGCCATATTCGCTGGCTACTCGGCTTGCCCTTGGGAAGCCATTGAGACGTTCATGTGCAACGTTGCGCGCGCCCCATTACCCTTCAAGCTGGTCCAGCACCACGTTATGGAAATGACTGCACCTGGAATGGGGCCAGACAAGTCTTCGCTTCTAGACAAGAAGGAGCGTGCAGAACTCATGAAGTTGACCAACACCTGTGAGATAATGGACTTTCTCGATGACAAGATTGAGGAGAAAATGGGAAGAGTTGGTGGGCTCAGACGCGACCTATAAACACTCTAAGTGCGGCTGTCTCCCCAAGCAGTGACTACGCTTACGACGAATCGGATCATGATCATTGAAGCGACTGAGCATGGTATCTCATTCAATGCATTCAAGCTACAATAACACCCTCCGCTACTGGCCCCAAAAGGATCCGTCCGCCTCTTGCACCAACGCTCAAAGACCAGACAGAACGCTTTGGATCCCCACTGTTCCCGAATCGTCACGCCTCTGTACAAACGCCCTGAAGTCCACTCTGGACAGCTTGCCTCTTGCACCCGTCGCCGCTAGTGTACGGGACTTCTCACGGAGCGCCTCGGGTCCGACGATGAAGAGGGAGCCGATCTCGGTCAGCATCTCGACAGCAGAGCCGACCTCCTTGGTCAACGACCACTCGCGCATCGTCGAGACGTACTTTGCAATATCTTGCGTGACCATGAGGCCACCCGTTGCGTTGACCTGGAACTTCTTGAAGTGCTCAAACAGAAGCTTCAAAATCACCAGAGCCAGTTCACTAAAGAACTTTTCTGCGTTCTGGCCATCAATAGCCTGGGAAGAGAGCCGATGGACACGGCTAAGGAACGTGCAGATACCCAAGCATGTTACAGTCTGCAGCGAATCTAGTTCGCCATCTCGGGGCCTGAAGTCCTGCTTCTTCTGGCCACCCAACGACTTGGTCACCCAGTTGGCTACGACGTCGATGGTGCCCTTCATGACGTTGTTCGTCTTTTTTTCAATGTTATCAATCGCCACCCTCTTCTGCGCCTCCATACTCCGCCTAACTGTTGTGTTTGATTCCGCAAGGCGGATAAGAACGACCGTGATGAATCGATTCATGAGACTCGTGATGGTGACAGCCGGTTGTATCGCTGGCAAGTAGGACAAATCGGGCTCGGTCCTTGAGTTTTCTAGTACCGTGACTTGGTCAAGCGTAGCATCAAGCGCCGTCTCGACGTAAACCCGGCCCATGCTCGTCAGGAGCAAGTTAAGGAGGATATTAACGTCCTTGGGAGTATCAGTCTGAGATCCGAGCTCCAGTGTCCGCTGGACGCTCTCAGCCAACCACTTCAGCATGCGCTTGGCGTTGGCAATGCTCAAAGCACCGTCCTCCTCCGAGACCTCGATTTCGTTCTTGTTGTCCTTGTCCTTATCTTGCAAGCCGGCAACGCGCAGCATCATGCGTTTCTGCGTGGGCGTTAGCTCTGACGAGTCGAGGCGCTCAATGTAGGCGTCCTTTGCTGACGCAATCAGCTGTGTGCCCTGTTGAGCGAGTGATGCCATGAAACCGGTGGGCGCCTTTTTGCGCCGTGAGTGGTAGATGCTGTACTTGAACAGCAACGAACTATACATTTCCTCCAGGCTCTTCTTTTCCCGCTCAATGTACGAGTTTCCCACTAGGTATGGAACGAATAGTTCCTCCATTTGCTGGTCGAGTGTCTGGGATATTTGAGCCGAGCAAGGTTCTGGATGTTCGGTCAAGCCGTGCGACTTGAGATCTTCAACCAGCGATCCGATGTAGGTCCTTGAAGAGTGCAAGGCTCTCAGAAACGCTAGAGAAGAAATTTTATCAGTTTCATCCAATACCATTTCGAGCCTCTGTTGGATTGACTGCTGAAATATTCGTTGGATGAACTTGATGAGCACCGTTTCGTAGTAGGGAAACGCGAGCTTGATCTGATTGGATTCGTCCTGCATCACAACCTTGACTTCGTCCACCAGGTTCTGTAAGCTGGGCTCTACCGTTGGGGGCTCGGAGTCGGGGTCTGCAAGTTGTTCCCAGGTCTCGCCGTCCATTGTGACCTCATCGGCGAGGAGCTGGTCGCGGTCGAGGAAGAAGGCATGTTGGTTGACAAAGGTCGCAATGACACTAGCACCTCCGTTGAAGTCGTAGAGCACCTTTGCACACTCCATCATATCGTCGTAGTTCCCTCGCTTGCTGCTGTTCTCAAACTGCTGCAGGAGTTCCTGCTCCAGCGTCTCGCAGAACTTCTCCAGGACTTCTCGGGTGTTGTGCGCCCTGTTGTTTCCCACGATACCGTTCGTAACTCCATTTCGTTGGCCGTTCGTCTGGCCCCATGAAGCTGGGTCCAGTCGCTGGCTGATGCGCATGAGTTGTCGCACGATCACAGCGCAGCGTACTTTGTGCTCAGAGCCGGTCTGTCTCTGCACATCTTGCAGTGATGTCAATTTCCCGGTCTCGCTGACCTCGGTCCAACAGGTGATCAAGAACATGGCATCATTAGCTCGCCGTCGTTTCTTATCCAAATCCTCCAGCTTCTCGCCTATTTGGACCGCAACATTGCCACCCGCGTGAGTCCTGCCGCTGGTTCCGTTCTTGCGATGATGCTCCTGGTTGAGGGAAAGGTCGAGCTGTTCAAAGGCCCGCATAGACTCGTCGAGCTTTTGACCTAGGGTCTCGAGGGTTGAATCGTGCGCGGTCTCTGCACGGCGCACATGTGACATGAGTTCAGACTCTTTCTCCTGGAGCTCAGCTCCAAGCGAACCGAGTTGATCAAGGGCATCTGGGCGACCAAATCAGCACAACCGGCCCCCCCTCAACAGGCCAACGGAGTCTCACTCTCGAATGTGCGGATTAGGGGCTTGGGGTCGAAAGGTGTTTGCGTATTGCCAGATCGGCGGTTTAGTGGTACAGCGCTCTCTGCAAGGCTGTCGACAAAGTCGCGCACGATAAAGTCTTTGCTGGAGAAGTCGTCAAGCGTAAAGCTCGGCCCCTTGGGGAAGAGAGTCTTTGGGCCCGAAGCGGACCGCTCCATGATGGGAAAGCTGGTGTCGCTGAAGAGAGTAGAGGCGCTACATGTGAAGAGCAGTAATCGACCGTTCAAGTATACGCTTGGTCGAAGGAAGGCAAAGCCGAGGTCGCGAGGCCGCGTTGTCGATCTCGTGTCTGTCGCTCATGGAACGTTCATGGTTGTGATCCATGCCAGTTATCCGATGCTGTTGGTACGTACCCGCGACAGGCTGAGCGCGCAGATGAGCTGAGCCACAGGCTTGGGGTACGCGCTAAGGAGCTCGGCAAGTGGAGATGAGCGACGTAACCCATGGCCGCACCGCCACGATATTCTCTGGCAGCTTTTTAGATACACGTCTGCCCACGCACTCGCCCTGGACGTCCCAGCTCCTTATAAGCTGGCACCTCCTCGGTCGCAGTGCGGTCGCAATCTCATATCAAGAGCCTTTCATACGACTTTGGTTGTTTTTTCCCGCCTACATTTGAGCTCCAAGATACCTGTCGTTCCCGCGAATCTCGTTAGACAGCCTCGAGAGGCTGCCCGACTAGACCATGCCTGTGATGACGACCCGCGATCGTGAGGCCTACAGGGCCGATGATAAGAAGAATCATACGCTCTTGTCCGAGAAGGAGAGGCATAGAATGCTCAAAGTATGCTCGCGACACGTATATTCATTCATACAAGCCTTCCATTCTAATCCATTGCAGGCGTATCTTCCAGCACCGAACGATCCCCCGCCTCCCATCAGCGCAAGTTCGCGGACACAGCGAAGGTCTCGATTAGGACTACGCCGTTTCATCTTGAATCAGATCTACGTCGTTATCTTTGCTGTCATGCACGGCATCTTCTCGCTTTACATCAAGGTGCGGCAGATGAAGAATGTCGTCGGCTACCAGATCTCCTCTGTTCTCAAATACCACCATGGCACCCCGCAATACATCAAGAATGATATCATAGGCCTGAAACAGATACCCAAGCATTTCAGTGTCATTTTGAAGTTGGAGGAGAACCATAGAACCAAGGCCGATATTGAACGACTTCTTGACGAGGTTGCTGAAATTGCAACATGGTGCGCTTGTGCCGAGATTCCAATGCTCTCAGTGTATGAGAAAACAGGTATGTGTCCATGGTTCTGACCAATTCGCGCTGAATTCCGCTGACATTATACAGGAATCTTGAAGAAACACATGCCCCGAGTGTACGATGCTGTCAGCCAGAAGTTTACATTTTACTTCGGCACCGAGCACCCCAGTCTCACTGTTACGTCACCACACAAGGAAGACCTCCCAAGTACTCTCGGCGAGAATACCAAGGCTCATCTGCGGCTACACTTAATCTCCGAGCAAGATGGAAGGGAATCAATGGTTGATCTCACCCGCACTCTGGCTGAGATGTCACAGAGGGGAAAGCTCTCTCCTCGAGACATTTCTATGGAGCTGATCGACGCAGAGCTCTCTGAAGGAATCATGTCTGAGCCAGATCTCCTCATCACCTTTGGTCCTTACCTTGAGCTGTCGGGATACCCGCCTTGGCAGATCAGACTGACTGAGATCTTCTGCCTACAGGATAATGAAAGAGTTGGATATCAGGTGTTCCTGAAGGCCCTACAACACTACGGTGGGGCACAGATGCGTCACGGTAAATAGAGGCTTGTATCGCTGGAGCTGCATTGTAATTTATACCATATATAGCTTACTACTTCCATTCATCCTCACGGTTTCCATAACAACATCTCCCGAGCTTCCTTATTCCACCTGTACACTGGCCCTGTTCCTACATTGTAGTTGTAGTAATTCTCTGTTCCACCTTTGACCGTGGCTCTTCGAAAGGTGATGTTGATCCTTCCCTCATCTTCTTGATTCTTGCCTGTCCGTTTTGGGACAGAGTGCAACCAGTTTGATTGCGTGCTCCCTCGCATCAAGACCATGTCACCACTGCCTAAGGGTAGTTTCAACGGTTTCGCATTCGAGACAGGGATGTTGGGAACGTTAGGAGGTGGTGGTTTATGTTTCATGAGAAAGTCACGCCTGGCTCCTAAGGAAAAGGAGGCGATGGCGGGATCACGACCCAGGAACTGCTCATCGTCGCTGTGGAAGCTGATGCTGTCTAAACCAGAGGCATAGTAGTTGACAAGACAGAAGTTGTATTTACAGCCTGTTGCCACTTCGGTAGAGTGACGAAGCTCGTTAAGGCATTTTGGAATAGGTCGGGGGGGGTTCTTGTCGTATCTTTTATCTGACACTCCAGTACCAGTGTTGGCATCGACTGGGTGGCCTTCATCATTGAACTTGGATGTTTCGTCAAGCCCGAAGACAGTCGTCCACCTTTGAAAATATCAGTATGGATCTTATATAGTACTCTTTTGTTTACCTTGGTGTTCGTATTTGAGTCTCGATGCCACCGCGCTTGATCTTGTACTCAACCCTGTAAAAGGGTAGCTCTGCACGAAGGAACTCGAAGAGCCTCCGAGACACGGGACTTGGTATGAACGTCTCAAAGTACAATAGATCCAGGTCAGGTTGGTTATTAATTTCCCGTCCATCTCGAGTGGGTAATGTAGCCAACTCCTTGCTTAGATAAGTTGGTAGGTTCTTGATAGGGTGAGGATAGTGCCGATGCTCCGAATAAGTAACCTTTGTTCCCGGTTAGAAATGGTTCAAATGGTTGGGTTTAAAGCTAGCATGGCATGTCCTACTTCAACGACCTGCTCGCTACTGACTTCAGCTTCGTTCTTAGACTTCTTCGCCGCAAGGCTGAAGAAGGCATCGAGAGTTCGCTTCTTGCACATGGCGCTTAACGGTACGATTGATCAAGATGATCCGAACAGGTACGGTCGTTAGGTTTATTTGTATTGTAAACAGATGACTGTCTACCTAGGTATGTAGATTGTCTACCGTACCTAGTGAATTACACTGAAGTCGTGACATCACCAAATCCCAGCCTTGCGCCATGCATCGAAGCCATGTGGGGCTTTGCGTGGCGGTGCAGCAGCCTTCTACATTCTGCAAGGTGTGTACTCTACAAAGCCCTAATAAAGCTCATCTCAGCCTCGGAACCCTTGTCTCACGTCAGTGCTTTTCGCCAAATCAACGATACCTTAGGAGCAAGGCTTCATTATGGATGTTAGTTCCCCGGAAATGTTTGCATCAAGAAAAAGAAACTAATGACAAGTTGACAGAAAAGCCCTCTGCTACGAGACATGAACCTGTTCCGGGCCCCAGCCGCTCGCGCGGCAAAGACATTGGACAGGTCGCTCTTTGCAAAGACGCTCAATGCGGCAGCTGCGTCGATTAAGGAGAACCGCCTCCTGTCCAAGTACCGCAAGGAGCTTGAAAAGACTAATGAAGTCTTGTTCATGGAGAGGTTCAATCCTATCGTCCCTGATCCGGACACAAACCTCGCCTCACAAGGGAAAAAGTGCATCGTTCTGGCCCCTCAAATCAAGCCTGTTTGTGAGTTGCAAAGTCCTTCCTGGGGTTCGTCTTCATGGGACATGACTCACAAAGTTGGCGCAGCACCAGAGACATGGAGTTCGGTTCTCCAAGAAGCCTCCAAGGTTGGGGATCTGAAAGTCGTGCCTTACGATGTTGAGATTGGCTACGAATTCTGGACATATCGTATGTGAATCAGCCTGGTCTCGCGACGAACATTGACTAACAAATGGAAGTCGATGTGATGAAGTCTATCCTTCCGGAGAATCTTCACGATGAGATTCCAAGTGGTTTCAATACTGTGGGACATGTCGGTATGCTTGCATCACTCTCTGGAGTTGTTGGCTCATGTTCTAACACAACCAGCCCATCTCAACATCCGGGACCAGTACCTACCATACAAGGAAATCATTGCTCAAGTACTGCTGGACAAGAACCCTCACATCAAGACTGTCATCAACAAGACCGATAACGTCGGCTCGGAAAACGAGTTCAGGACATTTACCTATGAGGTTCTCGGTGGCCCTGACGACTTGAACGTTGAAGTGAGCGAGGCTGGTTGCACTTTTAGGTTCGACTACTCTAAAGTATACTGGAACAGCAAGCTCGACACTGAGCACAAGAGAATCGCAGGTCTGTTCAAGCCTGGAGAGGTCGTGGCAGATGTCATGGCTGGCATTGGGCCATTCGCTGTGCCAGCTGGTAAGAAGGGCGTATTCGTCTGGGCCAACGACAAGAACCCAGAGAGCTACCGCTATCTTGAAGACGCGATCCGGAGGAACAAGGTAGTTTTCGCCTGCGACTCTATTTCATCATTCGGTGCTGATGTCTGGTTTTAGGTCTCGGAATACGTCAAACCGTTCAACTACGACGGGCACGACTTCATCCGCACGGCTGCAGACCTAGTCCTTGAGGCATCAAAGCGCGGTGATTGCGCAGTGATCAAGCCACCAAAGCAACCAAGGAACTCTACGGCACCGCGTCCGGAGCCCATCCGGATACCCATCCCGTCGACGATCTCTCATTTCGTCATGAACCTCCCAGCATCCGCCATTGAGTTTACTCACAACTACAGAGGTCTATACCACGGTCATGAGGAACTCTTTGCGCCTCACACGGAGACGAAGCTGCCCATGATCCACGTGCACTGCTTCTCGGTCAAGGCTGAAGATGATACGCCGCTGGAAGACATCTGCGAGCGGATACACAAGGAGATTGGCGTGATGCTTAAACCAGGCGATCCCGAGAATGAGGGTGAGGTGCTTATCTACGACGTCCGGGACGTGGCGCCCGCGAAACGAATGTTTTGCGCCTCATTCCGGCTACCGCGCGAAGTCGCCTTTGCCGCGAAAGCCTAGATAGCCCCGGGCTGGTCTCGGGTCCCGGCGGACGGGCGGCTGGAGCGCCGGAGCGCCTAAGGGCTTAAGAGGTTTTCTCGCGGTATGAGGCCGGAAACCTTAACCAAGGCAGCCCTTGGCCGGTGCGACATTCGCTAAGGTACGTAGGAGAGAGGGTCGCATTTAGCGGGACATGTCCGTCGAACTAAGATGCATCGTTATCGCTCGATATCTCGTCTCGTTTCCGGAGTTTCTCTCCGTGGCTCCGTCGAGGCATGATGACGCCTGAATGATAGCCGCGATAACGACCGTGGAGCTCTCTCGGGCAAGCCGAACCCGACCCCGACCCCAGCCATTTTGCAGCAGGCAACCCAGCGCCAACACCAGCAGCCTTGCATGCAGCCGGTCAACGTATGCTGAGAGGCGCTGGGATTTCCTAGCAGATCGACGATACGAACAATGGGTGCGGATGCCCACAAGATGCCAGGCCTCCCCTGCTCGTGGGAGCGGCGTGGGAGGGTTGGTTCGCCCATGATTGCCAGTCAGGATAGGTAGGGACCCACCACCTCGATGCATCTTGGACACCCTCTTTTCAACCAAGGCGTGGTCCACCCCGAGGCGCCTGGGATGGGAGCATTGTCAATGGACGGGTGGTTGACGTGGACAACTCAGACACACCCCTCTAGGTTCCTCATCCACCAAGCAAAGCAGGAGCTTGGTCGTACACAGTACGGCAGCGCCGTTGGACCGTTGGACATTTCAAACTGCGTCGTGCATACATTCATTTGCATTGCGTTGCATTGCATTGCATTGCATTGGAGCCGACGCGCTTGCTGTTGGAACAGTGGAACTGGGAAGTGATCAAAATTGGGGGATGGGTAGGTATTCGATTGCTCAAGACAACAACAAGGAGGCAAGAAGCACGAGAGGAAAGAGAAATACTTTGCCGTTTTCTGCGTGTGGCTTGGCGGCGTCAACGGTTACGCCCACGGTATCCTAAATGTGGCTGCATGGTGTAAGTGTGGTGTCGTGGCGTCAGTCATGGGTTTGGTGGTGATTCTTCAATCTTTTGTTGGAGACCTCTTCTTTATTGATTCTTTTCGGGCTCATCCTTTTCTTGTTCGTTTTCGGCGCCCTGCTTCCTTATCATAACTCATATCTCCCCTGTTCTTCCCGTCCTCCCGAGTCCAGGGTTTCTTCAAAACCAGACGACCTCGGTGTGGCGCACCGCAACCCTACACACAGCAACCATGGCGAAGAGGGTGCTGCCATCCCACGCAAATTCCCCTGACCGATCTCCGCGCCTCACCCATTTTGTGACAACCGCTTTTCTTCTTTATCTATTGCTACCCACCCACCGGTGCTGAAGACTGAAGAGAAGCGATACGACTCTTTTCCGAGCCACACATTCCTGCCACCTCAGCGCCATCTCTCGAGACCGGTGACAGTCATCAAATGAATCGAGGACGTCCTCAGGCCTTATCGGTTCGGCGGCAAAGCCCCTAGGGACTGGCATGGAACATGGAGGAGTGTAACCCATTACAGGCTCTTTTCTCTCCCCCACCCCATTGATCCCTCCAAAGCGGGCCGTTGCGGTCCCTCAATTGTTTACGGATATGCCAATTGGTATTGACAAGGGAGCCCGATGCCTTTTCCTGTACTGTACTGTACGGAGTACCTAGTTGACGCTGACTCCAGGAACCAGGGCGTCAATGACCACGGCCCGAGGCAGGATCGCGCAACTGTCGGGGAGGCTCTACAAGGGGAGCATCCGCCGCTTGGTTGACATGCAGCGCACATCACATATCGCATATCTGCGCCAGGGGCCCATCTCCATTTGGGATCTGCTGCAGCACGTTCGAGGCCGGGGGCTATGAGAATGGCGTGCGGAGAATCTCCCGACCTGAGGAGGGGAAGATAGTGGACAGATAACTGGGCATGAGGCTGAGGATGCAAGTCGATGAGCTAGCCAGTGACGAAGAGAGGGTCGCAGTTGAATCACCGTGGGTGTAAAGATAGCAAAGTCGATCAAGGCGATAGAAGTAAAGGAATGTCGCCATCGACATACACCGAACCCCAATAACACGCGTGCTTTGCGCCAAGTCTGGGAGTGGCAAAGTCATGATATGTTGTTCACCAGCTTCTGGATCAGGAACGCTCGTGATATCTCGATTCGTAACCCTGTTGGACCATTTATGCTGAAGGAATTTCCAACGTTGAGCTTTCACATGCCACAGCACAGGTTCCATTGATAGACATGGGTTCTGGTGGTCAACCCCGGCAATGGAGCCACTCGAATGCAGAAGCTACAACAGGCAGCAGAGAGGAGCCATGGAATGGCCACCACCTCAGTTACCAAAACTAATCCTTTCTCTTGCTGTTGTTATGTTAATAAGGGACAGGCAATCCCCACAATCTGGACCGACGGGCTTGCAGCCTCGGCCGATCCGAGGGCTAACAGCAAGCAGCCCTGGTTGGCGGCTGCTTTATAACGGGGGGCAAAAAGATGGTACGATTGGTCCGATCGGATCGGCAGTGCACGTCTCCGTTCTTATGTTGAGATATCTTGTAGGGCTGGAAGGAGTGAAAGTTGTATTAACGAGAGAAGAAGCATAAGCGCAATATATGAGAGAATAGGGACTGTGAAAGATGACGGAGAGGTAGGAGAAGAAGAAAGGAAACTAAATCGTGAAGAAGACTCGATACGGCAATCGAGATTCATTCAGTACTCTGGGTTGGACAGAGGCAGATTGAAGTGAATCATGGACTCTTGATTCATCATCTGCTGACATATTTACGTAAGTTGCTGCAAGCACAACCTAATGCCGCATCATCATGATGTTATGTCTCCTCGAGAAGTCGAAACGACAGCAGCATGGAGACAATACCGTTCATAGACGTACTTCCATGCAACCTCAGGACTTCAGAAGCGCCAACTCAGTCACTCTTTCCATAACCTGATAGGTAATCGACGAAGAGCTTGCCTGGCCTGGCATCCCGAGACCAGCACGCACTGGAGGGTGACATTTGTTACCGGTCAGCCCGGGGACCCTTGTAGTATCGTCTGGATACCCGTTGTTCGAATATGCGGTATCAGAAGATCCTTGCGCCGGACGTAGAAGCTGTCGATGCCTTGCCAATGGACAACAATGAAATGTGTATTATCGTGACCTCTGCCGAATGATGCGACCCTTACGGGCCAATACTTCAGCCTGGCACTAACCGGGAGATCCTTTCTCGTTGCGAGCAGGGACGCTCCCGAGTCGTCGCGCCAGTGAAACTAGCCAAAGTTTATTACTCTCCAGTGAGGAGATAAGAGAGCATGAGCACCAACAAGCAACATCGGCCCATCGGGATAAAAGCAGGGTTCTAGATTCCGAAAGCTTTTTTTTTTTAAAGAGTGGCGAGCAGTAAGCGGGAGATTCGACTGCCGAAGAGGATGGTTTGAGGAGACCTATCCTTCATGGTAATTCAGCAAGTGTATGTACTGTAACAGACAAGGAGGATTATGGGATGGGTTGGGTTGGGTGCGACGAGATGTTTTGAAGCGAGAAGTGATAGTTGATCCATATGTCGATCAGGGTCCTTGTTGTGTACCGGCTTCCTAATTACGCAAAATTCCAACTTGAGCATTTGGGCCTAGGTTGGAAACGGGGAAGAAGATATCCACAGTGAGCATGTGTGGGTTTCGAGGTCCATCTGAAGTTGCTTGCGCGGACGGGGTTGAGCTTGTGTAACCGGCGCGACATAGGACCGAAGCAGACCCATCAACAGTTAGCTAATCCTCATGATTAGCACAATTCATAAATACATCCCTCCGATTGAATGGGCTTACTTAAGTATATGAGACTTGTCAACGATAACTCCAGGCCTGAGGCATTAGGAAACTAGCAGATGCCAATGCTCAGAAGTCACGATCGCACAGATGGTCTTGAAACGACCACTCCGGAAAGTCTCGAGCCACAGTGTCCGAACTATTTCAGCAACTCCACAGGGGCAGCAAATGGTATCATCCATAGTTCGGCCGAAGGTGGGAGAGGCTTGCTTGTGGCTGGGCCAGGCCGAACAAAGCTCAAGCATCTGCAACATCTAACCCAGAACAACTAGAGCCAGGTAGAGGATCGTGCAAAGTGTCCATATGAGTTGGAGATGTCTATGTGACCGAACAATCAATCAATGGCCTCTTGGTACTTGGCTCATACGAGTCGTAATCCGGATCAAGCTATCGAGCAAAGATTGATGAGAGGGATGATCAAGAAGGCAATCAAGATATCGAGCGATCGTAGCAGCCAAGACGATGTTACCGTATCCGAGAGTTGCATCTGCCATTTATTGGATTCGTATGCAGCCGTGGCTGGTGGCCAGCTGTGATAGAGGGGCCGGATCGTCCTTTTTCGTCTCCGGGCAGTTCATTTACTGTCAAATTGCTCTAATAAGTTGAAGCAGCTTGTTCACTCTAAGCCTTTGTGATAGGATGGCCGTACCGTAGCCACCTCGCCAAAGATGCACCCGCAGATGCAATCTGCAAGACGCAAGCCAGATGCAAGCCATAGTGGCCAATGGGCTGAAGCGAAAAGAACATGAAGCAGATGACAACGTGGATTGGCCCTTGAGGTCGCCTGCAGAGCGTTTCACAGCAGAACTCCTCCCACCAAGGCCCACCCTCGAAAACCGTAATGCTGTCAAGAAATAAGATGACCATACCGGAGTAGACCATAGCGGCATCGATGGGTCTGATGGCGGCTGATGGCTGAATGTTTGATGGTTCATGGCGCAAGAGGTCCGAGGGTGGTCCACAATGATTCGACTTTGTCACCCAGTTTCCACCTGTTTGCTCAAAGCCTCGAGGCTGCTTTCGGGTGCATATGTAGCAAGAAAGAATATCGGAAAGCGTCCGAGTTACGTTAGGAACAAGACGACCCCACGACTAAAAGCTAAGCCCGCCAGGGGGAGCAAACCATGACCGACGATAGAACCAACAGCAGAGAGCTCACGGAATATGCGCTTTGTGTTACTCATCGAGATTTGGGCAATCGAAAACATGGCGGATAGAGAACAAGCGATAGCGGGCCTACTGCGTAGATAAGGAACATAAGCAGTCCCCTGACGCAGAGGTTGTCCAAGACAAGGACCAGGAGGTTATCCTCTGGACTCTAGACAACAAATCTGGGGGTGCATGGTGACCCCAGGAGGATTTGCGAGGAGGAGATGGATCCTGGGGAGAGAGACTCTCGGGGTCCTTTCACTGTGAGGGGTGGGTTTGAGTGGAGGGCAAGCCAACCTACGGTAGTACCTAGTGTTCACTAGGTACCTAGGTACCATTAGAGGTCCCGGACTTCTTGAGGTTGTCAGCGCTCGCCAGATTTCTCAGCCTTCCAAGCTACGTACGTTATACACCAACCCTGTCCATGCTTGTTATTAACATGGCACAACTGAAACAACGTAGTTGACTCAACGTGAGCTCGGCTCATATGGATAGCTTCGTCGCTCACAGTCCAACTGATAAAGGCTTGGGACGATCCCAAGCTTGACAGTCGCAGCTGTTGACCCGAGCTTGGATAATCATTGTTGGTGGTATCGATCCTTCCAGTATGACACAATATCAACCGGGAGGTGACGTATGGTGTTGTGCGAGGGACGCCTGGGTGTCAGCGTGTTGGTTCCTTCATCATTGTCTCGTTTTTTTTAGTTTGCTCCGGGGAGATTGGGACAAACATGCCAGGTACCAAGTGTCTCGAGCTATTGACGGTGCTGGTGTCACCAACAACACGGCAAAAGGCATCTGCCATTGATCACGGGATTGAAGCTAAGGGACGGCTTGCTCGAGGAGGCACTCGCGTGGCTCATCATCCGAAGGCATCGTAGAATAACAGAAGAATGTTGCTAGACTACCCTACTTTGGTCGTGGCAGCCATCATCGAACTCTGCCCCTGAACGCCCTTAAACACTTACGTGGAAAATTGCGCCATCTACTAGACAATCCGTGATCTAGACGGCTCTTTGCCAATTGCCAGCGCTCGTGGTTGGCTTGGCCGTGGCCACGTCCCTTATGTAGGATGGAGCCAGAGCAATAGGAATGCCATTATGACGATAACATCCGAGAAGCCAAGACCCTGAAGTGATGGAAATAAACCTGGACGGCTACTCGGGCAGGTATGAAAGCCAGCATTGAATGAATACTGCACAGTATCCGTACCCCAAATGAGAGGTTTCTCCTCCAGGTTTCCACTATGGAGAACAGTCGATCCTCGAGGCAACTAAAGGTCGATCCCCAAGGCCGCACGGACCGTACCGTTGATAGCGAAGAACTTTGGCGGCCCAGTGCCACAGCTTACATTGGCCAAAACACCACCTTTGGGCGTGCATTCCTGTGATGTAATGAGCACCCTGAACTTCGCCAAGGGTAGGTACGAAGCCACAGATGGCACTCGAGATGCATCTCGACTGATATGGCTCAGACCTGTCTCCTCTGCGGTTCCCCGACGGCGCGTTGATATCATAACAAGGGCCCAAGCCGTGCTCGGAGATCCTGTTTCGAAATACTTGCAGGAGACCGCCGCATGGGACATGAGACGCCGGACATGATGATTCAAAGCAGGCATGCAAACAAGATAGGATGAAGCTCTGTAGTGGTACCTCTGATTACCACCAGCAATAGCACGGAGCAAGACTTGTGCATTCAATTGGCTTCTCAGGCGCAGTCGGTGGTTTCCGTGGAGGAAGGTGAACGAACGCCCCTTTGAATGCGTTGCGCGGGTAACAAACGAGCAAGATAAGAGACGAGATGATAAGTGCACGTCCGTACTCGGACTGCTTCAGAATTAATGGCCGCTATGGCATCGTGACCCAATGAATTAAGTAAGTTCCCCGGCGCCAGCAAGGTTCCGGCTTGGTTCCCGGGCGCCGCCAATGGACTTTTTTGCGTCTCTTCGACAACGCAATTGACAGTGGAGGTTCACCTACCTTGGGCCGAACCGGACGGACGTAATCCATCGCTGAGAAGCTGACGACTCATTCTCCATACGTTTCATACTTCCAACTGTATGGATTAGTCGACATAGGTGACCTCAATTGCGTTATCAGAGTTTTGTTTTCTCTGGACCCTTTATTTCATTTTCTCATTCCATCTATAATTACGTGGAGGGGATCATATGGACCCCGGGATTTGTGCACACACAGAGACGGCGATCGAGGGTAGGGCAAACGCCACCCAGCACGCCCAAAAAAATCAACAACCAAAGAACACCAGGGTAAGGATATGACGCGGGGGCTTTTACCGTTGGAGAGCCCTGCATTTGGGTGAGACAGGCAATGGCAGGCATCGAAGAACCTTTGGCAAAGCAAGGTGGCTGTGGGTCGCATCAGGAGGAGGCTCAAATTTTTCTGACCTCGGGGTTCTCTGTCACTTTGCTTCCCGCCTCCTTTGCAGCTCCAGTCTTCGTTTTGAGTTCCAATTGGTGATGCGAGCCTAATGAATTGTTGCCTCCGGTTGATCAGGGGTGTTGGTGGATACACAGCGGCTTCTGGAACCTCTCCGGCCATGGATTGATCCCCGCTTTGCCTTGATGGCGAAAGTGAGAAGAAAAGAAATCCGACAATTGTCCCTGCCCCTCGTGCCCTCGGGAGAAATGGGCGAATCCGACCCTCGTCGCTTTGGGCTATTCTGATTTTTCTGCCAGGGCCTTCTCCAATGCGCTGGGCTCGGCTTGGTCGGGGGAACTAAGCTTGGGCCCCGGAGGACCGGCCTGGCATGGCGGTTGTCTTGGACCGTTCCGCTGGGCCCCTTCTGGTTACCCCCCTTGGCCTTGCACCCCCGGTTGTCTCGAATCTGGCACCCGAACCCATTCCAACGGGCAGAGGAGGCTGAATTTTGGAGAGATGAGGGACGAAGGACTGTAATTGTTAGGTAAGTTGAAGCGAAGCCCCAACGACGAGTCGAGAAAAGCGAAAATGGTATCGCATCGTGACTCGCTCGGCACATCCCATGTGCTGTTCTTTCTACCTACTATCCGTACTGTATCCGTACTTGATGTTCTCGATGCTGTAATGTCCCAAGGTCTGAACACTCCCTTGGTTAAACACATTCATTCGTGCCCAAATGGCAGGCATGTTGTGATGTAGGATTGCTTCCTTTGTCGCTCGCGGTCCTCGTACCCAAAACATCCCATTTCCCCCTTCCATTTTGGGCTTTTCCACGAGACCTCTTTGCTCCGCCCGGGGACCGGGACCCGGACACTCGAACCTCCCGAGAGAGTACTCCGTAACTAGTAGTAGGAAAAAACTAACCCGAGGACACGCCCGGACCAGCAAAAAGCGCGGATGCACGGGGCGACGAGACGGAGCGAAATATGAAGGCCTGGCCCAGTGACCGTCGTGTGGGACTCGATGTCGTGCTTTTCCGCTTCTTGGGGCGAGGCTGAAGGAACTGCTTAAGTAGAACGGCTCGTCTCAGTGGCTTTGATCACGCGTTTCATCTCGGAATCCTCACTTAGACGCGCCCTTGTCGGTCAGGAGATGGGCTGGTGATTTTCTTCGTGATTGCCTTCGTGATTGCTTCTCTCGCTCGGTACCAGACAGTGAGAGTTTCGCCGTAACGGTGCCCTCGGAAGGGCCCCTGCAATACTTTTGGAGTGGAGATGGCTACTTTCGCAGCAAATTGCTTGACGACTATTTAGCCGCGAGTTGAGTTCCTTGACCCCGCAAACAACCTAGCCGCTTCATCTCATATACAGACCAGGTAAGTAGATACATACGGAGCATTGAGAAAGCGGCCATGGGGTTGTAAATGATTCAATTGCTCTCGTTGTGGAACCTGAAATCCTGCTTGGGCTCTCGGTAAAGAGACTTGCCAGAGAGCAGCTTACTGTGAAGTTTCAAGTACCCAGCTGAGTGTTGTGCAGTGTGCCATCTTGTCCGCATCATATCACATCACGCCGCATCAACCTCGCATGGCATTGGTTAACACGATTGCGTCTCTACTTTGATAGCAATGAAAGTGTCATGCTTTACGATACTTGTTTGCCATCTAGGTTCGAGCCTCCACTCTGCGTCCAGAAATTCGATGGGTAAGTCAGGGCGGGCCGATGGGGTGAGCTGTATTCCGGATCAGCTCTTTTGTATTGATATGGCTGGCTGGTGGGAGATATGTAACAGGATGATGAATCGGAAGCCGGGGTTTCGAGATTCACCACCCAGGACCTATTGCAGGAGAAGAACCCTGGATGAACGAAGAGCCATCTCTACGCTCACTCGGACGGGGGCATCATCATCACCTACGAACGTTACTTGCCCACAGACACACACAGACGCGCGGGCACTCTTCAATTATCCTCTTTCAAAAGTCGTTACCTGTCTATCATTATCAAAACACACCTGCCGACGCCCCAATGTCAGTTTGGAGACTACGCTGGAACAACCCACGCTTTTCAGAGACACACCCCACGCCCCTACCCCGATGGTCCCCATGCCCCTCTAGGTACTGTGTTACACAGAAGATACATCACATTTTCACTCTCTGCCCTTGTGCGGGTCTGTGTGTTAGTTACCTTTTTGTGCTGTAA
>JABCKW010000610.1:0-20874 GCA_014824385.1 Fusarium cyanostomum
TGAACAAGTGAGTCTCATCGTTTGAACCATCTAAGGCAAGGTCTCCTTGGCCAAACACTACAGGATGCACAAGACTCTCGTCGTTTTCTTCTTCTTTCGCAGCTTTGCATCACCTCAAGCCCTATCCCATTGGCCAGCTCCCTCTGAGCATTCATTGGCCACACCGCCTGACACATGGATGCTACTCGCACGGCCTGCTACCGCGGATAATTTCCTCTTTGGATCGATTTGGCAGCCGTGCCCTCCAACCGGCGAATTTGCTACCGAGCTAAGCTCCTTCAATGGGCTAATTTAGCGAGTCGACTTGCCGGGCTTTTATTTATAAAACATTTGACTTTGAGTACCTGGATCAGGATGATCCGTGATAACTTGTGATGCTGGGCTGTAGACAAGTCATCCGCGGCTCAGCGTGTACCTACTCAAACTTGGATTCACAGCCGAGGTCATCGTGAGAGCCTGTTTCCGCCCCATTGCCTTTTGCCAAGTACATACCCCGCACGAATCGGCTTACACAAGAACAAATATGACGTCTTTTTCAGCCGCCACAGAGATGTCGCCATTTTCCCCGATCAAGCACCCCAGACCCAGCCTGACAATGACGGCCTTACCATAAACATCCTTTCAACACACCACCTACTTCGGCATCACAAGAGGAGCCGGGAATAAATTCGACATCATTCTCACCAGCCGACACAATTTGTTCCGACGCTCGCCGCTGGAAACCCACGGCAAATCTGGAGTGGATTCTCATTCTCGGGGCAAAGCTTCTCCGTCGACAATAAATCCCTCCTTCATGAAATTGTCATGAATTCTACCCGAAGCAGCGTTGAACCCAACGCTTTATCCGCGCGCATGGCACCACACACATGGAGGGCTTCGGCGCTGGAAGCCGTCTCCAGCTCTCTACATGACGAGAACTCTGTCAGGTCAGAAGATGCCAGTATTTTACTGGTGCTCGCATCGTTCTTGTCGCCCTGTGACAAGATCCCCTTGGATCTTCTCATCCGCGGTTCGACGTCTCGGAAACGCTGGAC
The DNA here is from genome assembly GCA_014824385.1 of Fusarium cyanostomum. Taxonomy (NCBI): domain Eukaryota; kingdom Fungi; phylum Ascomycota; class Sordariomycetes; order Hypocreales; family Nectriaceae; genus Fusarium; species Fusarium cyanostomum. The sequence continues at coordinate 1,035 of JABCKW010000610.1, forward strand.
GGCCGAGGGGAAAATCGAGTCTGTGGATGCGATCCACGTTGGATTAGCCCCGGAGCTGGGCCATCTGCTCGCCGACGCGCAAAGATTGGGCAAGGCATTTGGAGAGCTATGCAAAATGTCGGCTGTTTTGAAGCATCCCGATGAAACCTACCATCTGAATGAGGATATGTCGGCGCGCATTCACCGAAGCCTCCCTCCAGAGAACCTCTCATTCTGGAGACAACAGGCCCTCATTGTGGCTTATAGAGCAATTCCGTGGAAGTATATCGAGTTTCCGTAAGTTCGAACGGCATCGTCCACGACATACCGCTAACATGAACCTAGGGATCCCGTTGTAAAGCTATTTCTGCCACATCTGCAGCATGCCACCGAGGCGTTTCAAGACTGCTTTGATGAGCTGCCTGCAGGCACCAGAGCTGACTTGATGCTCACCCTCATTGAGGCCTCCCGATTTCCTGGCATGGCATGGAAGTACTTTGCAGTCGGTCAAGCAGAATTAGCCGCCGGGCGCCTCAAGAACACGCATCTTCGTCTTTGTATTGGACAAACCAAGGCGCTCCTGGGTCGCCTCAGTGGAAACATGAACGAGGCTGTGAGTAGCCTTCAGAACCTCGTATCAGACGATCCAGCAAGCGCCATGAATCAGCGGACGCGTTCGGAAATCGGTGTGAGTATCATTCAGCGCTCCTTGAACTTTCTCCAAGTCGCAGATCTTCCCAGTGCGCAGAAGTTATTGGAGGACTGGAACCCTCTTGGCGAGAACCCCTCCCCACTGGAGGAAGTCTTGAGCTTCCGCAAGCACTCGTTGCTTGGGAGGATTTTGAGGTACCAAGGCGAGTTTGATGGCTCGTTAAAGCTTCTCGAGGCGGCGCATAGAACGGCACAGCACCAACAGGAGCTTATCTTCGACGAGGATCTCCGTGATCTTACCTGCGACCTTGCTGATACCTTCCGAGAGCTTGACGACCCAAAGACCGGTGAAACTCATCTTCGCGCCGAAATGGTGCGGCGCACAGGGAGGCCTGATCCTCTGCCGGGCAAATCTCTTCTGGAGCTGGCACTAGCCGAGTCCCTTTTTGCCCAAAATCGCTTCAAGGAGGCGGAAGAGATCTGCGTCGACGTCCGGGACCGATCCAGTCTCCTCAAGTACGAGAGGCTTCGAGCGCACGTCATTCTGGCGAAGCTACGCCACATGAACTCCGACATGGAGGCTGCGCTGACTTGCTGGAGTGAAGCCATGCAAGCGCTGCAGAGGTTTCCCCTTGTGAACGGCCGAGTGAATCGGATCATCTCTACATCCATCGCCGATGTTTTGGATGCTCAAGGTCACAATTGGTTGACGCGTGAGTCTCCAAGACGGGCTTCTCTGACCGAGTTGGCGAAGCCACAAGGTGTGCCGTATTGGATTGCGGGCTTTCGGCAGTGGGCAGACTATCTGCAGGCGAGGGGGGCTCGAGTTGACTTGTAGCTTGTCGATGTCGGTGTAGTCATTGACAACTCTTCATCAGAGATGTCAAGTGAGACATGAATCTACCATGAACGTGGAGTTGCGATACCCGAGACCGAGTTGTTGGCAGCTCGGCTCAGATGAAGATTGTTCTAGACTGATCCCAGAATCAACCCCACGGTAACAGAAACGGGACACACATCACTGGAGATAGCTGAAATACGATGAGATATGATGTATGGCCCAAAAACGCGCGTTTCAAGCCAGTACAAAAAGCATGGGCAGAAAAGGGGCTCTTGTGCAGGGAGGTCTGGCCACCCGTAGACGTCAGCCGCATCACGCTTGTGAGCTGAAGCCACAGACAAATAAGTGCTGAGCTGGCCACAGCCAATGTGAGAGTGGCGCGACTTCCAAGACAAGCCAGCAGCCATAGTTGAGAGCACAGGGAGACAGACAGACAGAGCTTGCAGTTGAGAGATAGCCTTAAACTTAGCTCTTCATTCCATTCTGAGCTTTTGACTTCAGAGCTTCCGCTGATCGACAATGTCAAAACACGTTTCCGCGAGCTGTGACTTTCTAGCGCAAATGGACGCTTTTAATAGGCCATTGTTACCTGCTGGAGCTCCGCTCTGGGGCTAGCGTTACGGGGATCTCAGGGGATTTTCGCAACTGGGCCCAGGGATGATTCGCTGTAGGGGTAGGGAGGTACATTCCACCCGCACTGAGCTGACGGGAACCAGCCGAAGAGGCCACTGTAGCTACAAATTTTTGAGAGGACCGAGAAGGAGTGAAGTGACACGCGCCTGCTGGCCCATCACCAGTTTCAGCCCGCATGTGCTGCCAATCATCCCCCATCCCCTGAAGCTTCGTCCTTGTCCGTTTCTTTCTTCTTCCTTTCATCCCTCCCATCGCCCAGCATCTCCAGGCTTCTCGCATCGCCTGCTGTCTGCTTATATTCGTATTCTAACGGTGGCCCTGTAATTGAAGTTTTGGTTCCATTCTCTTTTCTCCTTTCTATACTTTTTATTCTCTCCTCGGCCGCCGATGAGGTGTCTTTAAACATCCCTGACGATTTCTCTTCTTGCTCTCCTTTACCAACCTTTTTTTAACCCCATCGACCGATTCGAGTGTCTGCGATTCAGACACAGTTTCTAGAACCCTCCTGCGATCGAGTCGACTCGAGTACAGCAATATCGATACTTGACCACCATGGCTCGTACGAGGGGCAAGAGTCCCCAACCGCCGGTCAAGGCTCAAACGCCTGTCGTCGAGAAACAAGAGCCGATTGCGGTGTCTCAGCAGCAGCAGCAGCAGCCTGTTGCTGTCGCTACCAAATCCAAGTCCAAGAATAAGAACAAGAAGCCGACCTCGTACAAATCGGAAGGTGTCGAAGACAACGATGTCTTCCTCCTTCCCGTTTCCGACTACTGGATTGTCCTCGGCCTCATGGTCGTTGCTACCATTGTCCGCATCTACAGGATCTACCAGCCCACCAGTGTTGTCTTCGATGAGGTCCAGTGAGTGCTCCTAGCTCTCTCGAGCTCTGCCCCAGCTCCAGCCTTTTCCCACTGCTCAATTTGTGCGCTAACCTATGCGTCTCCATCAACAGCTTCGGCGGCTTCGCTACCAAGTACATCAAGGGCAAGTTCTTCATGGACGTTCACCCGCCCTTGGCCAAGATGCTCATCGCCCTGACCGGTTGGCTCGCTGGCTTCGACGGAAGCTTCGACTTCAAGGAGATTGGCAAGGACTACATCGAGCCCGGTGTCCCCTATGTTGCCATGCGCATGTTCCCCGCCATCTGCGGTATCCTCCTTATCCCTTGCATGTTCCTGACCCTCAAGGCTGTTGGCTGCCGCACCATGACTGCTGCCATGGGCGCCGGTCTCATCATCTTTGGTTCGTGCTCCCCTCTACTACTTCAAGAGCTCCCTTCGGCCTAGACCTTGCAACTGACACCTCGCAGAGAACGGTCTTTTGACCCAGGCCCGCCTGATTCTCCTCGATTCGCCCCTCGTCGCCGCCACTGCTTTCACCGTCCTCGCCTTCTCGTGCTTCACTAACCAGCACGAGCTTGGTCCTGAGAAGGCTTTCCAACTCAGCTGGTGGTTCTGGCTTGCTCTCACTGGTCTCGGTCTGGGTATTACCGTCAGCATCAAGTGGGTTGGCCTATTCACCATTGCCTGGGTTGGTTCCCTCACTTTGGTGCAGCTCTGGGTCCTGCTCGGCGACAACAAGAACGTCTCCATGGTGCGTAGTTGTGCTTTACTCAGATTGACGCTTGAACAGTCCACTAACACTATTGCAGCGTCTTTTCTTCAAGCACTTCATGGCGCGTATCTTCTGTCTCATTGTCATCCCTCTTACCTTCTACATGGCCATGTTCGCTATCCACTTCGTCTGCCTCAAGAACCCTGGTGATGGCGACGGCTTCATGAGCTCCGAATTCCAGGCGACCCTCAACAACAAGCGGATGAAGGATGTCCCTGCCGATGTCATCATGGGCAGCCGCGTCTCCATCCGCCATGTCAACACCCAGGGCGGTTACCTCCACTCTCACCCTCTCATGTACCCCACCGGCAGCAAGCAGCAGCAGATTACTCTGTACCCTCACAAGGATGATAACAACATCTGGCTTCTCGAGAACCAGACTCAGCCCCTCGGCATTGACGGCCAGCCCATCAACGGCACCAAGGCTTGGGACGCCCTTCCTGAGCATCAGTACATCAAGGACGGCACCGTCGTCCGACTCTACCACAGCCCTACCCACCGGCGCCTGCACTCTCACGATGTTCGTCCCCCGATCACTGAGGCTGACTGGCAGAACGAAGTCTCCGCTTATGGTTACGAGGGCTTTGAAGGCGATGCCAATGATTTCTTCCGTGTCGAGATTGTCAAGAAGAAGACCAGAGGCGCTGTCGCCAAGGAACGCGTCCGAACCATTGAGACCAAGTTCCGTCTTGTCCACGTCATGACTGGCTGTGCCCTCTTCTCGCACAAGGTCAAGCTTCCTGACTGGGCTTCTGAGCAGCAGGAGGTGACCTGCGCGCGCCAAGGCACATTGCCCAACAGCCTGTGGTACGTTGAGGGTAACTCTCACCCTCAGCTGGAGGGTGATGTTGAGAAGGTCAACTACCGACGACCTGGCTTCTTCGGGAAGTTCTGGGAGCTTCATGAAGTTATGTGGAGGACTAACGCTGGTCTCACTGACTCCCACGCCTGGGATTCTCGTCCCGAGTCCTGGCCCATCCTCCGGCGAGGTATCAACTTCTGGGGTCGTCAGCACACTCAGGTCTACCTCCTCGGAAATCCCATCGTTTGGTGGTCTTCCAGTATTGCCATTGCCATCTGGGTTGTCTTCAAGGCTATTGCCGTTCTCCGATGGCAGCGCAGCTGCAATGACTACTCCAACGCCACCTTCAAGCGATTCGACTATGAGATTGGTACTTCGGTACTCGGCTGGGCTCTGCACTACTTCCCCTTCTACCTGATGAAGCGTCAACTCTTCCTTCACCACTACTTCCCTGCTCTCTACTTTGCCGTCGTCGCCCTCTGCCAGGTCTTTGATTACATCACTGCTCGTGTTCCCGGCGTTGGTGTGCGAGAGAGCGCCACCATCAACAGAATCGCTACCATCTCGTTCCTCGTCCTCTCGGGCGCTGTCTTCTCCCTGTACGCTCCTTTGGCTTATGGTAGTCCCTGGACCAAGGCTGAGTGCAAGCGCGTGAAGCTTTTCAAGTCCTGGGACTTTGACTGCAATACCTTCTACGATAGCGTAAGTCTTAGCACAATGCCAATACGCACGCTGAATAAGCATCGACTAACTGACATTGTATAGTACGACAAGTACAGCGACGTCCCCTCTATCAGCTCGTCCGTGGTTCCCACCACGTCGGCGGCTAAGAATGTTGAACCCCAGAAGGAGGCTCCTGTGGTCGACAAGAAGGAAGACGCCGGCATTTCGGGAGCTCCTCAGGCTGCGGTCGAGCACCGAGTCGTCGCCAAGGAGGAGAAGGTCGAGTACCGAGACCAAGACGGCAACATCCTCGACCCTGAGGAGGTCAAGGCCCTGGAGGGCAAGGTCGAGTTCAAGACCAAGTACGAGACTAAGACGCGTGTTGTTGACGAGAACGGCAACGAGGTTCAGGAGCCCCAGGGTGGTTGGCCGGAAAGCATGGACGCTGGTGTCGCCCCTCCTCACCCTGATGTTGAGGGTGTGAACAGCGAGACTGTCAAGGGCAAGGCTCAAGATGCCGCTGCGCCTCACGACGTCGCGGCTAGCAAGGATGGTGAGAAGGAGGCTGAGGAGGTCAAGGCTAAGCCCGCCAGCGAGAACCAAGATGCCACCGTCAAGGATGAGCTGTAAGCCACCGACAAGATGAGTTTCCTTCATAAAGCTCCAATTTTTTATCTGCAGCTCGGCCTACGTACGGCACTGCCCACTACTCTCCTGGCTCGACCTTCATCACGAACCTCTCCGCAAGCCTGTAACATCATGTACTCATATCACTTGACGACTTATTGAGGATGGGAAAATCCCTGGCGGTCTTACACTAGATGGATGATGGGGCAAGAACAGTCTTGATTTCGGAAGAGAAAATCACACAACACAACCAAAAAGAAGGGAGGATGAGGCTATACGGAACCACGACGTCGGGCTACGGCGTATTCTCATTTGTTGACAAGGTATGTCGGGGGCATATCGTGGTATGGATGCAATATTTGCGGTAATTTCCCGCTGGTGATGCACACACAATTCCCATCTAATACACATTTTTCATGTCCATGTTCAGTCGAGGTGTCTGATGCAGAGGGTGTGCCGAGCAAGTCAAACGGCTTCGAAGGTCACCAAGTCACTAACTTACATGCGCTGGGCAATGTTTGGTTGGTATCATATCTATTACTACTACAACTAATGGCAGCGTCAAAACTCTATGTTGACGGCCTGGCGTGATCTAATCAATGTTAGCTTGTGCGTATGAGTGTGTCTGCTCTTGTGCGTGATAATCCAATCCGGACGCTCTGGACCGAAAGCAAACAAGCAAGTATATCGTCCCATGAAAACCCCTTTCCCAACCAGTTGCGCCGCCCGAAACGAGTGATGTGCATCTTTCCGTGAAACGCCAGAAGCAGTCCCGATCCATCGATCCATCCCTTGATCCAAGTCCCAAACAAGTCCCGTAACCTATTCGTCCAGTGTATGTTGAAACATTCTCCCCAACCCTTCGTCCCTATGTAGCTGTGCCGAGACAGCCGTTGTAATATCGTTACGCCTGTACGCGCAATCTAAGCCATTCCCACAAACCAATGGATGCAATCCCATAACCGAAAGTAGTATACAAAAAATAATACGCAAAGCCCTCAGGGGTGGTGACGGTTTGTCAACATCGAAGGGGTTTGAAAAGGCTGTTTATTGATCCGCAGATGGGATCGTGATAGACAATCGCTTCGTGTCTTCCGAGCCAGAACTGCTCTTGACATCAAGTGACTGCGTTGAGCTGCGTATGCTCCTTGTGCCGTCCGTTTGTGAGGGCGGCGTGTGAGGCACCTCAATCGGACCGTTTTTGGCCGTCTCGTCCCGCGCTCGTTCCGTAGTCATTGGTGGAGTTTGAAAGCCAGGAACCGAAAGATGGCTGGACGCCATACTCTGCTCATGGCTATTTCGCGGGCTCTTTTCCAAGTCGACAGAAAGCGGCGCCGGGATGCTCGGAACAACGCCACCTCCAATTCGACACCAAAACATCTGCTCTCTCAATCGCACGCTCTCCTCCCAAGCAGCTTTTTCGTGGTCCTCATTCTCCGCTCGCCAGTGACCGTCCTTGACCATGCGTAGGAACCCGAGGAAATCGCATGTAGAACGCACACGGCTGAGACAGTACTTGCATAGAGGGTATCGTTGGGCGGAATCAGTCTCGCTCGTGCGGAATCGGTGGTTACGCAGGTACATCGGATCCTTTCGAGAATCGCCACAGAGGGAGCATGGGTAGAATTGCGGCTTTGTCAAGGCAGCAAAAGATCCACTAGTCGGGACAGGCTCAACAACCAGAGATCCCTCGGCGATCGAGCTGATAACACTTCGGCGAGCAAGCCAGGATAAGCCGGGTGCCATGTCCAGGCGAAGTGTTGGTTCGATATCCTCCGCCAGGACTCGCTTGTAGAACTTTGTGTCCTTCAAGCTGGGCAGAGGGGTAGCAGAGGCATTTGAGGCAGCACTGGTAGTTGAAGCAGGAGTGTTGGGGGACTGGGGAGCGCTGCCAGTAGCTGGGAACATTGTGTTGAGCGAAGTAGTAGAGGCGTTGGAAGGATGGGCACTTGACGTGGAGCCACCGAGGCCGAGCGTGGTCAGCGCACTGAGGGCGCCCATGGAACCAGAGGAGACGCGGCTGCCAGCACGATTGCGAGAGATACGGGCCAAGCTCACGAAATCGTCATAGGAAGCCAGATCGGTCCGCAGGACAGGCTGAAGAAGGTGAGGAAAGCTCATTGGATGCGAAGGCTCGACGGTAGGACTCCATGGTGAGGGGGCCGGCTCTTCAGTCGAGGGTCGCTGATCGTCTCGAGAGTCGGATTTGGTTAAGCCGGGAGAAGAGGGAGCGGTAGGGTTGGTTTGGTCGTCGCGTTCGGCAGCCATGTGTTCCATGACGTGTTTGAGCTCAAAGAGCTGCTCCTGCTGTGATTTGAGCAAACTCTCGGAATCGGCAAGCTGCGCTTTGAGCTGGTCATTTTTGCGTTGCAAAACCTCGTGATCAGCTTTGGCCTCCTCCTTGGCAGCAATCACCATCTTGTTGGCCTCCTCAAATAGGGCGGCAGTAAGATTTTCGAGTTCTTGTTCGATCTTCTTCTTGTCCTTTTCCGTATCAAGACGCTTTTGGCGTTCCTCAGCTATTTTGGCGTGCAAAACTCTCTTTTCAGTCTCAACGGTATGTTTGCGGATCCAAACATCGCCAGCCAGCATCTCACGTTGTGAAGCATTCTGGGTCTCGAGCTTGTGGATGCGATCGCGTGCGGTCTCGAGCTCATGGCGAGTGGCAGATAGAGAGTCGTCGAGAATTGTCTGGTGATTGATGGCGTTGATGAGCTTTGTGCTGAGGGTGGCAACTTCGTCATTGAGATCAGGGTGGTGATTAGGAGTCGCAGCACCGCCGTCATCAGCCTGGCTCATGCCACGACTTCGAGGATCAGGTAATGTGCTCATCTCATCGTCAATACCGATAGGTGCAGCTGGAGAGCCGGTGTGAAGATGTGTTGAAGAAGAGGATTTGACCAGCCTATGATCCGGAGTGAAGGAGGGAGTTCGAGGTTTGTGGGAAGGCGGAGCGGCGATAGAGGAAAGGGATCGGAAATGGCCTAATGATCGTCGGGAAGCTGGTGAGGTTGTTGCGAAAGACTGGCCCCAGCCAGCAGTGGCGGCGGACATTGGAATAAATCTAGAGCACGGATAAATGTGAGCGAAACCGGGCGGCGTGGCAGACGATAGAGTTTGAGCGGAATAGTAGGTGTGACAGAGGAGAGAAGATGGTGGTGGCGTCCCGAGTCAAGAATTCAAGGAGGACGGCGGAGGAGCAAACATACGAGTCCATGAGAACGGGCGCGTGGTCCGTCAGTCAGTCGAATATGTCGTGTGCTCTCGGCCCAGAGAGACGTGACCTGACCTGGCGTGACAAGTCGAGGTGAGACAAGTCAACGGGAAGGATGGACTGGTCAAATCCGCTGGGGAGACGGGGGAATTGACTATGGGAACGGGAATCGAGGATGGGATGGAAAAGGCGGATCCTCCGGGCCCGATAAGTGACGACGAGTCGAACGGCGCGAGAGCGAAGCGGGAGAAGCAGACAAGACAAGACGAGACGGAGGCTTGGAGGTCCGAGAGAGACTAGGTCCGAAGAGACTGCGCGAGCCACGTTCCACGGCTGGGGGGCGATGGGCGGGAAGCTGTGGCTAATTTAGCTCAGGCTCTAGTAGGTGCTGTACTCTGTTCTCTGTACGAGAAGCGAGAACAGAGGACCCTTTGCGCTGTACGAATACGTATCACGGACGGCCGCGGTACCGTATCTCCCTTCTCCGCAGGCCTGGGGGAGGGTCCAGTGTCGTATCGTATCGGCTGCGGATCGCAATGGGAGGTGGAGTTCCGAGGCCTCTGATGATGTGATGATGTCGACGGCAAGAATGATTTCCAAGGCAGAGAGAGAACGAATTGGTGTCTTTGGATGGGAACTTGAAATGGGAAAGGGACCCGGGCTGTCCGACCCTTTTCGTTCTTTCCCACGTTCTCTCTCCTTTCGCCCTCACTCGCCTTCTGCAGAGGCTCTACTCGCTGCACCTGCAGGCTTGAGGAGAAGGAACAGCAGTACGAGGAACTGAAGTACCTGCATCATGTCGGCCAACCAAGGGCCGGAGCACGAGCGGGGAGCGGCAGGTACGAGCAGGGAACGGCAGGTCGAGGCCTCAGTTGCCCAACCGGACCTCTGGCGGAACCGCCTGCGCCACGAGCTGTCTGGTGACGCCACTTGATCACACCCAAGGCGCTTGTTGCACCTCTAACCCCTGTTGGGACTTGGCCAATGGCCCAACGCTTGCAGTAGGCGATACTTGGACACGAGGTATCCCTCATCGAGCTGAAGCCGAGAGCTCGTGCGTACCGCTAGCGATTTAAGCCGGCGCTGGCTGGCTGGCTAAAGGCAGGGGCCGTTCCAGCGCCTTACTTATGCTGGAGTCGGCTCGATTCTGGCAGCTAAAAGTCTCGGTGACTGGATGGATGGCCTTTACGTACTCCGTACCCCGTCAGCCGTACAAGCCTCAGTTACCGCTGGTCCAGGCCAAACAACTTGCCAAGTTCCAGGCCAATCGAGGCCCTGCTTAACCAAGTTGTTAAAGTCTATTGCCAATAGTGGGCATTTGTGCTTGGCAAAGACAACAAGATCAGAAAAAACCCGAAAATTGTTGACATGAGACGAAGTGAAATGCGATAACGGGGAGATGAGCAGGGGGATGCTGTCATCATCTTCACCACTACGTCGTTGCTGCAGGTAAAGTGCTTCTCCAGTCCCTCTCTTCCTAGTGGAGAGTCGGAGAAAGTGGGTGCCGATGACGGCTCTACATATTTCACTCAAGTTACCTAGTTGACCATGACTGGGATTGGACCCGGTTTTCAAGCCACGCTAAGGGAGAGAGAAACTAAGCTGTTGGACCCAAGAAAACATCTTGGTAATTGCTCCAGGGTAAGATAGTTGAGACGGGGAAATCACAGCATTGGCGCCGATTGGCCGGCTTTAGAGCGGGCGGCTAGGGAAATACAGAGTCCATCACGTGGCTCCGCGACCTTCTACACTGCCTCATGTCCCCTGCTTCCATCGGCGGCAACTCGCATCTCCAAAGGCCATGGCTTTTGCCGGGTTAGAAGACGTCCTTCGACCTACCGATGACACGTTCAAAGCATTCTACAAACGAGGCTTCCGGACTTGGTACAAGTTGCGGGCAGCCGCTGCCGACGATTGCACCCTCCCATCAACATGTCTGGAATGGGAGCACCATTTCTCTCAACATCCCCTTCTTCCTGTTGGTCTGGATCCAGACGATTCCGGGCTTGTGACTGCAAAATATACCTGGCTAACCTCTGAAGGACATTGCAATATCCCTGCATACGAGCAGACCTTTCAGATGGCGGCAACAATCGGGAAACCAACATCAACCGTTCTTGTAGATAACCCGGATCTATCGCTCGTGGAGTGGCTTGGAAAGGACGACGGCCATCTTGTAGTCCTGATGTTCGCTTGGGCATACGCACTATCCGCACGGTGGGCAGAGATCATCCCCCGAGCGTCTCCGGTGGAATATACCACGAGTCAGGCCCCTTGGACAGCCCATCCAGTCTCTAGCGAAGCTGCCGACAATGGCAGACCTATGGTGGTTGAGCTGGGAAAGCTGACCGGCGAGGCAGCTCGATGGTGGGCAGCCGTCCTTGCGCCGGGGGAGGGTTGGAAGGCAGCCATACCTCATGAGCGATGGCGGCTTCTTTCGCCCTGGAGCGTCACAAAGGAGTTCAACAGCATCAGCATTTACCTATCTAATTCTTCGAGCCATATGAGCTCTCATTCACCGACCCCGGCCTCCTTTGAAACTGCGTTGAAGTACATTGAGGATTATTCCGCACTCCACAACGCCAGCACACAGAGCCGGGCGGCACTGGCCGCCGCTCTGCTTCTCCCCCTAGCCAAACTCGATAACAGAAAAATTATGCTTCATGCACCCCGAGGACTCTGCGGGCACTCGGCAGACATAGAAACACCCGGAGCTTCACTTTTCGAGGAACACTACCTACGCCAGTTCGACAGACTCCTGACCCTGAGCGTCAACGCTCGCGGTATGAAAGCCATTCTGGGCAGCATCTTTTACGAGTCTGGCATACCAGCCAACGCCTGCGGTGCATGGTTGCAAGGCACCATGGCCGTGCTACAGTTGAAAGGAACTGAGAACCTACACCTCTTGGCTCGCATGTTCTTTGACCGGAGTCCTCATATTTCGTACCTCTGGCTTGGAGGGATAATCACAGGCGCGCACAAAGACTTTCTACGGAGCACCTCTGGCCTCCTTGGCCTTAACAGGATCGACCTTCACGCGGCGGCCTGGACCGGTACGCTTTTGTCCTTCATTCAGGAACCGGTGTCTCCGATATCTCATGACACAGCCTCAATCTCACGAGCTGATGAGTGCCGACTGATGTTTCTGGCCCAAGAGCCACCCCGAGGATTCCCTCCAATATACCCATATCCCCCCTTGGGAGACACGGATATCAGAGACACCGACCTTGGTGTTCAGCTTCACGCACATTGTCCAGGCAATCACGGTCTTCAGTTCTTATCTGTCACATGGGACTGCGTTGGGGGCAGGAAGGACATACAAACAACAGGATCTATATATGTAGTGTCTCGGGATTACATTATTGACGACCCGCAGCATGAGGATGCAGCACTTGAAGTGGACTATAGCTGGTTAGACCGAGAGAGAGATCTTTCCGAGGGAGTCACGCGCAATCTGTTCTCCTGGATGCGAGACATGGATGGGTTTACTGTCGCGGAGCGAGATATTTATCGTCACGAGTGGATTGACGCTTTCGATTCGGATGACGAGAGCGTCCATCCGGATGGAGATGGGGGTTCGACAATAGCCCGTCTAAACATTGATGCTCAGATGGGATGTTGGATGGCAAGTACTATGACCAGACGTTGCAACTCATTGTAGATGGAGAGCCAGTTAGCCGGCGAAAGAAGTAACCTTGCACGGACGGGCCTGCCTGCTTGGGACTTAACGTTTTCGTGACGTCAAGTAGAGCATCCCAGTCTGTGGCTTCGGAGGTGTTTCTGGCATCTTGGTCAATTTCTTGACATGCCCAGCGAAATTAAAACGTTTGTGTCATGCTGTGCTGAATGTAGATTCGGCGAGGTACCTACAACGTAGTACTGTAGGATAATAGATAATCGGGCTATAACCTGGTTGGCTCGGGCACTGGATTACTTCCGTCATCCGACACTAAGCTTAGTTGGGACTCGCTTAGTGGTCAATTGATCTAGTAGATCCCTCGACTCGTGCAACAACGCATACTTCATATTGGACCCGCGACACATCAACCCAATATGCCCGCTAGTTTATGCTCTTTCAGAGATGATTTGATCAGCCGTCGCGTCCATCACGAACGAGACGAGTACCTTGGAAGCATCACAACAACAGATGTTTGCAAGCTCGCTGCAACCCACCGCGACAACACACCATGTCACTGTTTCCAGGAACCGACACGTGGTAGCTATAACGTCTGCTATTTCGTACAATTCGACGATGGCGAACGATGGGTAGTACGAATACCTCTACCGCCATGCCTTGCGTTTGGCGCAAAGAGAAAGCTTGAGAGCGAGATCGCGACGATGCAGTACGTCTTGGGTTAACAGCAACAGCAACATCACCACACACTGACGCCTTAATAGGCTGGTCGCTGAACGAACGACCATCCCTCTCCCCAAGATTTGTGCTTACAAGCTTGGCACCGGACCGAATCCATTCCCGTCCTACCTTATCCTCGAGTATATTGATGGACCAAAACTGTCTTCTTTCGAGCTTCGATCCCTCTCCAACGAGCAGCATCAACATCTCATAACCTCGATCGCAGACATCTACATTCAACTTCGGACGCTTGAATTCTCATCGATCGGATGTTTGACTCGGGATGGAGAAGAGTTCAAGGTCTCAAAAATGCCAACTTCCATCGACATCAACATGCAAGAGCTGGAAGGCCTTGCGCCGTCGTCCATTCAGGCACGTTATTATTCCGACTGTCCCTTGAAGTCAGCCACCCAATACACCGCCATGCAGCTGGAAATAGTATACAACGCCTTTTTGCGCAGCCGCGGCAGCATATCCGACCTTGAATCAGGGAAACAGGCTCTATACCATCACCACCTTTTCCGGCAGTTTGTTGAGGAGAAGTGGCTGAATTTCGACCTGGATCACGGACCCTTTGTTCTCGTCCATGGCGATTTGGAGCCTTTCAATCTGATCATGAACGAGGACATGCAGGTGAAGGCAGTTCTTGATTGGGAATGGAGTTCCGTGCTTCCCCTCCAGCACTTTTTGCCCCCATTCTGGCTCAAACCGGAGAATACGTCTCGTCTTGCTTGGCCTACCAGGTACAAGAATTGGCTTTCGTCCTTTCAGCAGCTACGACATACCATAAAAGATCGTGAGCTTCATTTCTCTAGTCATTCTCGTCTAAGTGGTGAATGGGACGAGGCAAGTATTGACGGTGGCTTCCTAGTTGCCAATGCTCTGGCAAGCTGGACGGATGTCGAGTGGTTCGCTTATCGTTTTATCGGCAACACTTTTCATGAGGGCGACGACGATCTGGACCGTCGTGTGAGGCTGTTTGTGGAAGAGAACCCAGACAGAGAAGAGCTGATCAGAGACAAGTTAGAGCTCAACAAGGTTTACAGAGACAATGTCGCCAGCCAGACCGACCCCGATCAGACTCCTCCAAATCAGATGATCTCGTTCTGACGGCCCCGTGGACGAACCAGCTTCGAGTCTCCGTCTCCCACGGATTGAAACTGGTCACCACCGTGTTGAAACCTAATTTCCCTTTCACGGCTGCTGCAGTCGCGCTGGCCGCTACCTCACTCCTTCTGTGCAGGTGTTTGACGAAGAGATGACCCTTTGATCATGTCTTGCAGCCGCAGTGCTTTCGCGTTATTTTCCTTGAACTGCCTCTCTAAGCGCTCAATGGTCTCCTGGTAGATACTGAGCATGTCTTGATTGCTCTTGCACCACGTTCCGAGCCTGTGTGGCTACCAGTGATACTTCTTCACACACACTTTACGTGCTTGAGGAGCCGTATTTTGGGGACCAACCGGAAGTTGCCTCTGACAACGCGCGCGCAACAGTAAGTTACGTTCTCGCTGAAACGAATTGCCTCAACCGCCCTCTCCGATCTCTGCCTGCGTCTATCATAAGCACACAAGATACTGTTCTATCGATTGACCTAGCGGATCATGATTGCCTCTACAGAATCCTCCGCCTGGATCAGGACAGAAAACCAAGAGTAGTCTACGTTCGGCTGAAGCATCTTACTCATCCCACAAACCTATGGCCCCGACGCATCTTCCCCCACCCTCCTTCATGGTGAAGACTCTCGAATTTACTCAAGCGGGCGCTTGTTTCAGGAGGAAGAGAACAAGTGATTGCCAATTGGCTCGTTATGCGCTAGGATTGAAGCATTGATATGCTTGTCCGCTTTCATCCGCTCAGTTGAGCATGCCTCGGCGCCTTAGTGCCCGAATCCGATTGCGGGGCCTCCGGCTGATGGCCGCGGGAGGTGGCGCCCTCCGACTCGGACCTCCGATGTAGATCCCGGTGGCCGGCGGCAGCAACCCCGCTCATCTGAGGGGGTGCTTGAAGCAGGCTTGCTTTTGAAACACACGAAAGGTACTTGTGGTCAACAATGAGCCTATTGACATTCGGCAAGACTGCTGTGGCCGCAAGAAGCTATCACCATCGACGGGGTGACCGAGTCCTCGCCCGATGGATCGCTTCGACGGGCGGATATGGTGGTGAAGCGTTACGACGAGAATAACCAAACCTTGTCTGCTTTGCTCTGGATCGAATGCATGTCCGTTAAAGATCCCATCAGCATTTGTTTAGTCGGATGCTGTTGTAATAAAGAAAACACTATGCCGAGAAGAGAACCACCATTCCAAGGTGCCAGCCTGCGCGACGTTAAGCCAGCGACCTTCGGTTCGGTTCACAGGCGCACGAGTTGTGACGTCGGCCACGTAGCCCCAACTTTCTTGGACCTTTTGCCACAAATGTATAGCTTGTCCGTCTCGCCGACCATCAAAGGATCGGCAACCCAATCCAGGCGAAACTGACCCACGCACTCGCGGTGGCCGTCGGCATAGCAGAGAAGCATGCCCATTACTTGCCGATGCGGAGCCGTCTTGTTGATGTAAGCATAGACCTCAGTCATGCGCAGCATGGTGCACGACGAGTGTAACAATACCTCGTCGCTTTGCGTGTAGGGACAGTCGGAGATAGATACCGGCAAGCTTGGAAGCATGTCTTGGCTGGTGGCGGCGCTGCTCTTCTCGAAAGCCACAACTCTACGTTGCGTCTGCCGGCTGGCGAGTCCAACTGATTGAAATACACGCGGCATGGGCCGCAAGGTAGGGTAGCAATGCGCCGGAAGTCGACATTCTCGTGTCCGTAAAGTCCAAACACGACAGTTCGTCCTTGGTTCGTAGAGAACTAAGATAAATTATTAGTCTAAGCTGAGAAAGGATATCAAAAACTTTCGCCCCATCAGTCGGTACAGAGTATCCGACGATGTCGGGCGCATTGCAGTCGAGGAAGCGCATCCGGAGCCCGCTTGGGTACTCTCTTGGTATTCTAGCGTCAAGAGGTCAACCCCGACAGGAGGAGAGGTAACCGGGACTTGGCAGCCGATACAAGATGAAAGGGTTAGGGACTCGTGTATAGACAGGCCGACGAAGGTACCTGAGACAACCAGCTCGTCATCCGCCAATTCGAACTGGCATGGCCTGCAACGGGCCTGCGTGATGCAGGCGCTTAGCCACCTGATCCTCTCTAGATAAGTCGCAACGTAAGCCGCGATACGTACGCGAGCTCAGATGCCTTCTGTGCAGAAAGCATCAGCGTACCTGAGGGCAACATCTGTGTCCCTCACTTTCCCTCTGGCTGACCCATCCTGTTCGAAGCCGTAGCGAAGGAACAGCCCGGCCATCCGCGCAAGGCGGATATTCTCCTTCACCTCTTCCTGAATGCCCCCGATATTGATCTCAAAGACGCGCCAGAACTCGTCTCGGAGCTCCTTGGCGTTATCGTGGTAATGCCACCCCGTGCCATCCATATAACCGAGTATATTCTCCAAGGCCCATAGCGAAATCCCGAATGGGTAGATCTTGGCCTCTGCCCAATCAATAACGGCGGTGATGCAGCCGGCGTTGTCAACAAGGATATTTGTCTCGCTGAGGTCGCCGTGGGTGATGACCAAGGGAAGGGTAAAGATTCGTGGGAGGCACTCGCGGACCTGGTTCAAAGCCCCCAGGAAGCGATTAGGCAGCCTTTGGGACAGTCGATCGAGATCAATCTCTAATTCCTGGCGCAGGTTGTTGGAGACGGCTGGAGTGACCTGCTGCAGGCCCTTCCATTCTGCTGCAAAGAATCTACGCTCCGGATAAGTACTCGTTACCTCGAGTGACTGGCACATCGACTTACAATGCGAGGTCGCCCACAGTCCGGAGCTGCCGCATTTCGAATGTTGCCTTTCCTTCCGGCGACATATCCCTCGTCTGGATGTAACACACCCCGTCGCGCTTCTCCATCACGTAGATGGACAGGGGGGATTGCCCACCAATCTGCCCATGATAGTTACACTTGGGAACGTACTTGGTGTGAACCAGCATGGCAATGTTGATGTGTGCCATGTCGAGCTTGGAGCGCCCCGCTCGGAACTGCACAATGTCTGCCTGGCTCGGCCCGGCAGTGACCGTATAGCTCCACAGCCCCTGTACAGGCACCGGCTTCACCGGCCCGCCGACCAGAGAGGCGGCCTTGATGTCGCATTCCGCCCTCGTAGCCGTGGTTAGAGTGTTGAAGAACTGCTGAATGCAGCTCTCGCCAGAGTAGACCCCTATGCTCATGATGGGAGAGTCTTGCGCTAACGAGCAGTGGATGGGTAAGGGGACTTTGCAAAAGGAAGTACAAGTTACAGAATCCTTTTTGCCTTTAAACCTAGCTGGAAGTCTCGCCGGAGCGCTTGTCTTGCAGCTCCCCCACGTCCCTTTTGAAAATAAGCACAACACCCTAGAGTTGGAGGTTGTAAAATTGTCAGCAAAGTCCTTTATCTCAGCTATTTCTACTGCGTGATTGGCTGGTCATGTATCCCAACTTCTCCGCCCTAGTTACGGATTTGGTGCTTACAGTATTTCAAGACTCCAACCTCCGGCTAGTCGCTCTCCGATTGAAATCGTGCGACCGCCAAGGTATATCCCTGATGAGATACATACCACCACTGTCTCCCAGGCGCTCCTCCTAGGAGATAGTTCGGACTTTGATGTTTCGCGGATTTCTATTGGAGTAGGTAGAGCACCGGGTAGTTCCGCAGCATCGCGGAAATAAGGAAGCTTCATGGGTGCTAGGGCCATAGTGGAGGCGTTGGCTTATGGCCCGTGGATGTGCACGTTGATGATGCGATGGTTTGTAAGGAATTATTATGAAGGAATTATTTTGCAAAAGGATTACGGGGAAGAAGTTGGTGGGTCCAGAAATAGCTATTGAGCGCCTATACAGGTCAGACGAGGGAGGAGCCAGTAAGACGGATTTGATTATAGCCCGCTAACAATCTAATAGATTAATACTCTCGAACCCATTCTGGCCTTTAGCCTTAATTAACCTTAACCTTAGATACTATTCTAGAATCTTGCCTTGTTCCTGGTAAAGACCCGCAAATATCGACCTAGCCCCTCAGCCTAAAAGAAGTTCGTCGAGATATCGAAGAGAAGCATCCGACGGATCCCGGACCCCTACCGTTCTCCCAATTCCCCTATCGTAGGCTGTGCCGTACCGGATGAGAAATCCAGCAACTCTCGCCAACCGAATAGACCCCATGCTAGACTCGGATAGCCCCCCGACTAGCGTGCTAAAGGTGGTCCAGAATTCGTCCCTCAGATAGTCGGCGTTATCAAAGTATTGCCACCCGTTAGGGCCCATACTGCCAAGAGTATTATCTAGCGCGTAGAGCGCGAAGCCGAAGGGCTGGAAGCTTGCTTCAGCCCAGTCAACAACTCCCGTGAGTTTGCCGCTTTCAGGGTCGACCAGAATGTTCATTTCGTTGAGGTCGCCGTGGGTGAGGACCACCGGATGCTCCCCGGAACGGAGCCTCGGAAGAATGCCTAGTATCTGGGCGACGGATGACTGGAACCGAGAGGGGAGGTTATCAGAGAGGTAGCGGAATATAGCGGCGCATTTGTCAACAGCCGCAAGAACTTGGGCCGGATCCGTTGGCTTTCCGCTCAGCCAAGCCTGCGCAAAGAAGCTATTTTTATCATGTCAGCCGGCGTATAGCGAAGAAGCAGACGGGCATCAACAAACCTCGCCAGGCTTCTCACGGTAGCCAACTGGAGTGGCAAACTCTCCGCCAAAGAGCCGCGTATATAGATATAGTTATTTCCCGGGAGGTTATCCATTGAGTATGCAGCGAGTGTATTTGCCTTTGCTTTGGGATCTAACAGTAATCCACCAATAAGCCCATGAAATGTACAGATTATCACGACATCAGGATGAGCCGCTCTGGCCAGCTCGACCGTCTTCTCATCCAACAAGTTGCTCTGCTCTCGGAACTGGACAACCTTGTTAGGCCCTGCCCTCACGGTATAGCTGGCCATGCCCTGGAGCAGAACAGGATGGACCAAGTCCCCCCACTGGCGTCTGGCAAATTCGTCGCAGACGTTCCTAAGCTCGAAAAGAATGCGGTGATAGCTCTGTCGAGATGGTAGTTAGTCTGAGGCATGAAACGCGAGCGGTGCTATAATGCGACCTGTGGCGCAGAAGTGTGGCGGAAGGGTGGCTATATTACCCTATTAGCTATTTTATTATTAGTCTTAGATCTATATTAGGCCTTTAGCCCGGTATTAGTCCTAAAGTAGATTACCCTGCTAATATGTAAAAAGAGGCTGTGTGTAAAAGAATAATTTTTCTAAAGCTAAGAGAGGCTTAAGTTTTATATCTAAGAGAGATCTAGGTTATATAACCTTATTATATAGCTTAGCAGCCCCTTTTACACAAGGTGCCCCCCCTAGTATTTTTTATAATACCTACTTTAAAAGCTTTATTATA
>JABCKW010000611.1:0-19052 GCA_014824385.1 Fusarium cyanostomum
TCTCCCCCCGCACCTCACGCCGACTACTCCGCCGTCATCAATTGCAGCAATGTCGGCTATTCCTCTCAACTCGGACCCGGTGGCCACTCCGCCTCGCCCGCCGTCCCCCGTCCACTCCTTCGGCACCCTCGCCGTCCACGCCGGCTCCCCACACGACCCCGCAACCGGCGCCGTGATTGAGTCCATCTCCCTATCCACCACCTTTGCCCAGTCCGCTGTTGGCAAGCCTATCGGCGAGTACGAGTACTCGCGATCCGCCAACCCCAACCGAACCAACTTCGAGACCGCCGTCGCTGCTCTCGAGCACGCAAAGTACGCCCTCGCCTTCTCTTCCGGTTCCGCCACCACCGCGACCATCCTCCAGAGCCTCGCTGCCGGCAGCCATGTCATCTCCGTCTCCGACGTCTACGGCGGCACCCACCGCTACTTTACCCAGGTCGCAAAGGCCCATGGCGTCAAGGTCACTTTCACCCCGGAAATCGAGGTCGACATCAGCGAGCACATCACCGACCAGACCCGCCTGATCTGGATCGAAAGCCCTAGCAACCCAACCCTTCGCCTCGTCGACATCCGCGCCGTTGTCTCTGAGGCCCACAAGCACGGTGTCCTCGTCGTTGTCGACAACACATTCCTCTCCCCGTATGTCCAGAACCCGCTCGACCTTGGTGCCGATATCGTCGTCCACAGCGTCACAAAGTACATCAATGGCCACAGTGATGTTGTGATGGGTGTTGCCGCCTTCAACAGCGACGAGCTCAAGGCCCGCCTGGGCTTCCTCCAGAACGCCATTGGCGCCGTTCCCTCTGCCTTTGACTGCTGGCTCGCCCACCGTGGTCTCAAGACCCTGCACCTGCGAGCCCGCGAGGCTACTCGCAACGCGACCGCTGTCGCCACGGCCCTCGAAGCTTCACCCCTTGTCGTTGCTGTCAACTACCCCGGCCTCGACTCTCACCCTCACCGACACATCGCCAAGAAGCAGCACCGCGACGGCATGGGTGGTGGTATGCTCTCCTTCCGCATTCAGGGCGGCCATGCCGCTGCTGAGCGCTTCTGCCAGGTGACCAAGATCTTCACCCTCGCCGAGAGTCTGGGTGGTGTTGAGAGTCTGGTCGAAGTCCCCAGCAGCATGACCCACGCTGGTATCCCCAAGGATCAGCGTGAGGCGGTGGGTGTTTTCGACGACCTCGTCCGCATCAGCTGCGGTGTCGAGGATGCCGAGGACCTCAAGAATGATGTCCTCCAAGCCCTTGAGAACGCTATCGCGACATCCAAGACGAACGGAGTCAACGGCGTTAACGGTACTAATGGGCACTAAGCGGGTGTGCTCGGATTTGGATTTCTGGATCTTTAGAAGATGACTTGTGATGACATTTGATGATATATATTTCTTTTAGTCCAAGATGCCTTTGAAGTAAATCAAAAAAGAGACATATGGGCTTTCAACAAAGTCCTCTAAGCGGGCATTTATATAGCGACAAGGGTCAAAAACGGTGCGAATTGCATCTCTTCTGGTATTAGTGCTTGATATGGCAAGCTACCTAAAATTATTACTCAACTTTCTCAAAGTCGTCTTTGAGCGCGCCGAGGTATCTGAACTTGCCAACCGTAAAACTCCATGATGTGATGTATGTGAACTCTGAATCGTCAGACGGTTTCTTCCTGTTGGTCGTCCGTTGCAGGGATGTTGAACAAGTTCTCTGTGAACTCGTTCGCCATGCTGTTTTCAGCGGTCCACTCATTACGCCGCCGGTGTATCTCATTCATGCCCTGGCAAGCTGTCTCGGCGATGTAATGTAGCTCATCAAGGGTATTTGAGTTGCAATTGGGAAAGACGCCGTCGATGCTGCGCTGCCATTCTGATGTCGGGTTGGCGACAGCCGTCTGATAAGCATTGGTATCGTATTCGATCACTCCCAGCGCGCGGTCTCGCATGCGGAGGTTGTTCGTGAGACTATCGAAATGAGCGTCTGCAGGCAGGTACTCGACGGGATCCTTTGTGGATGTCGTGGGTTGGCGGATGCCCATGACGACCTCGACGAAGCGCTGGGAGATACTCCGACCAAGACCACAGGGGTCAATGAGGTCGAACTCTGGCTGGCTCGACATGTCCTCCAGAAGATAGTGGTCATAAGCCAGGAAAGATGCCCGGCAGATTCTCAGGTGCGGTGTAGCACATCTCAGCGCCATGGCAATCCAATGGCAGTCATCGGCAGGCCGCTGGTTCGGCATTCCGACCCAGAGGATCTTTCTTGAATCCTCATTCCAGTCGCGCGACTGCTCAACCTTGAGGTATACCTCATTCAGGTAGAGCTCTTGTAGTGTAGACCCAAAGTTCTCCGCAGTCCGGACGAAGACTTCAGGGCACATCTCAACTCGCTTGAGTTCCAGGCATGTCAGATTTGATAGGATGATATGAGGAGTGGGCAGCGACCTGGCGCGCCACTCATCAACCGGAATCTGCCAGAACTTGGTCTGTTTCAATCCCCTCGGCGGGCGATCGTCGTGGTCCATGCCGATGAGGCAGAGGCTCTTGAGCTCCCCTGCATTCTCGACCAGGTTCCAGAGGCAAGAGCCAAACAGGCCTACGCGCTGCGGTTCGTTTTCGTGTCGTCGTAATGTCAGTATGAGGTGTTCCAGCACCTCCACGACTCTCATGATGTTCATCACATCGCTCGGGTTCATCCATAGGTGGCATATCGCGACATCAGTCACATTCTCTATCACCAAAGTGTTAAGTTTGGCCGAGTCTTCTTCGGGTCGCTGAGCAAATGCCTTCAACGTATTGGCCAGTATCATGGTTGCGGCGTTGCAGTGCCGACCGACAAGCTGGAAAGGAAGGTTGAGTCGTAGACGGTCGACATCGCGGCAATAAAAAAGCATCTCCTCAACTGTACGGTAATAGTCTATTTCCGTGAATGATGTTTCGTTCATGCAGTACTTCTTGTGTAGCGTTCGACAAAAGTCCGTCATGGAGGGGACCCGCGCGAAAACGGTATCGAGGAATTCGACTTCCACTAGCCAATCATCCATATTAGCTCCTGCACATTTATAGACACAACGCTGTCGACTTACAGTCATCTCGCAGGACCATCAGATCAATATAGAGACTCTTGCAGTGGTATCCGATCGTTTGCAACGCATCCATTTGCGGGTGCGACACGCCGCTCGTCTTGCTCAAGCGCGAGAATTCAAGGTCGAGAGTTCGGCAGGCAAACGGCTTCAGGACCTGGTCGAAGACACGGCAGACGAGGCGAAGGGTGAGGACCGTGCTCTTGGGGCCGTTGAAGATGCATTGTTGGAGGATGGCATCGATGAGCTCTCGCGGCAGTTGATCCATGACGGAGACGTAGGGACCGGAGTGTTGGGAATGAGATAAAGGGGGAGAGAGAAGAGGGGTCAACGGCAATCGCAGTGCATCGAGGGCTGGCTTATGACGGCGAATTCATGTCGGTGCGGTGCGTTGCGTGAATGACGTTAGCTGGAGGTGGATGGGGGTTGGTTAATGCTTTGTCTTTGATATTCAGTTCTGGCTAATGGGTGCCGCGGTTGTGGAGTTGTTGGCTTGGAGTTGTTGGCTTGGAGCTGCCAGACGATCGTCCCGCCTCCAGATGCAGGGACCGCGCCTTGAGAATAGGGCCCCCACCCCCGCTAAGGTAAGGTCTCGCGATCGAAGTTTTGGTACTCGGCTTTGCTACCCTATATTTTCGTTTCGGAAATGCGACCACTCTCGGTGAATTTCCTTCTGTCTCAATGCGTATGGTTCCCATCTCCGGTCTAGTCACCGATGAGTTCAGTATGTGATCCTCCGTCAGCTTGGACTGCCTCGGTTTCGTCAGTTGAGCTTGGCTACTGCATTTTATCACCAATATCATGGATCCATAGCAACACATATGCCACATCTGTTTAAATGCAGATACGACGACTGTAAGTCAAAGCATCCCCCCGCACTTTAGCAAGCCGCACAAGTCTCATTGAGGCAACCGACGTCAGGACAAGACGAAAATTCCCCCAGTAATGATAGTTGTGTCGCCCGGCCCAGGCAGACAGATACTTGCGATATGGCTAGTTACCTACTTAGGGCATCACCGCAAGGCCGACCGCTCGACCAGACTCACAAGGATAACGGGAGGTGCCACGCAAGGGCATGAACATTCGCCGACCTTGGCCAGAAAGCTTGAAATGCCGTCCCCAAAAGAAGCCACATCCATATTTAAAGAGGAAGAGGTCCAGCGCCATCCCTTCACCTGCGAAGCAGAAAAGGGGAGAGCTCCAATAAAAATCGAAGAGGAATTTATAGTCCTGAGACAAGCAATTGACCACATTTGATAAAGACCCAGCCCTTAACCCCAAAAGACATTGCCGAGCCGCCGGGGAATGCAACAGGATTGACAAACCAACGAGTGACATGGTGGAACAGGTAGCAGAAATTAACTCTGATGGGTGATAAAAATGCACTTGACGATGAAAGGCTGGCAACCTGAAGCTTCAGACATACGAGGCCACCTAAACGAGCTTACGTATGCCCTCAGCGGCCGTGCGGCAGATGGTGTCCCGACGACAGGCCCTGGATTAGGTAGACGCAAGCGGATGTTGTGTGCCTCGGAGAAATTTGAGTGGTGCCCAGAACCATCGTGCCAGCTGCATATGGATTCACATCGAAGAGTGAAGGAGAATCGAGTTGCCCAGGGCGTGGCCGAAGAGACACCAGTAAAAACCTCCATGCAAGACTCCAAAGAGCCTCTGATGAGCAGACTTCTAAGACTATTCCACGCACCTAGTCCATGTACCAGCGCGGTACCGCTAGAATGTAATCTCTTGACACAAGAAGCAGCCAAAACACGAGGCCAAAGAGGCTGGGTCTGGCGCTATTCCGTTGATCACCAATCAGTAGCAGCACGAGATTTCGAGGAGCTTTTCCAGCTCCAAGGCACTTCGCGAACGAGAGTGAAAAACCGCGTGGTTGGAGGTTGGTGACGCATGATCAAACGCATGATCTGGGAGGCGGCTAACATGGCCTCAACTTTGCTGTCAACAAACTAGGCCTGTGACGCCGTTGCGATGCGCGACCTTCGAAGACCTGTACTGTAAAATAACATTCCGGTACGTACCGACGTCGCCAGGTCTGGGGGGACGGATTGAAGTATGTGATTGGCGAGAGCTCTCAGGAGCTTGTCGCAGCCTCTGGGTTTGCGACAGCTCCTGGTCTTGTTGGCGGCCAGTCCTCGTTTCAACATGCAAGCTTATGGAAGAATGAATGGCACGGAGGACCGAACCTCCTCAGCCGGCTATCGTGGGCCATATTCTACCTACTCGACACGTCGGCCAGTGAAACGACAGACGAGGGAAATTTGACACCAGAAGGACGGGGAAATGAGCAGATTAGCTTGAGAGCGGAGGGGATGAAAGTGACGGGACGAGACATTAGAATGGGGCCCGGGGGGTCATTCGCGCCGGACAAACTGGTCGCCGCTTGTCACTTTTTCATGGGCCACAACTGACCGTCTGGTCGAGCCTGAGAGATTGACGCGAGAGACTCGTCATGGCATGGATCGCACAGCGTTGAACGGGAGTATTTGTCGGTGGTACTTACTATACTATGTACACATGGTGTATGGACGAGACCCAACATGGACAAAAGGACCGGGCGTCTGATACACATCGGTACTGGGATGCCGTCCGAGAGACCCCAGGCCGGTTGGAAAAAGATTAACAACTTTGCAGCCTTGCGATATGCGGAAAATGGCACTTTCTACTCCCACTTTCCGTCTGTTCCGGAGACGATGCTGACAGGTAGATTCAGTCGCAAGCTGCAGCTCCAGCCTCGCGCCAAGCACAGGTGGTACAGAGAGCTCGTGGAGATTATGTTGTGAGGAACGGAACAATGTGAGGCAATATGGATTAGCCGCTAAGATTGGTCTGTGTTCAATGCATATCAGAGACACTGGTGAAGCAAGACACCCAAGGTCATTGGCTCGTCTCAGATATGGGTCTTTCGGTGCCGAATGGAGCTCTTGCTTGTTCACCGGGACCTTTGATTCAAGCCCGAGAAGACCCAGCTCGTGGAAGCAGATGCTGGGCTAGACTGGGCTGCTGTTTGGGGCCTTTAGGTAGCTTTGTGGTCTGGGCCCACACGCGGAGTGACGAGAGGAGCACTGCTAGCGCGATGCCGCCCAGCCCATTGAGTGTCTATCAGGTTAACAGTAACATGGAAGTCGTCCGCCTCTTCAGGCCCCAACCTCGTTTTCCGTCATCGTGGGCCTGGTTATTTCCTTCGATAGGTTTCGAGGAGTGGCGGCCCTAGGACTTCTGTCTTACCCTGATTGAATCTCGATCGCCAATTCAGGTATCCATACGTAGTATTCCGTAGTAGCAGCAGTGAATCCCGTGGTTCCATGGTTCCTGGTGAGGAGAAATAGTGGTCTTTGTAGTCATGACGACTGAACGGACATGGCGCCGGCAAGGGCGAGCAAGAGGGTGTGTATGGGTGGAGACGATGCTACCTCTAGCCGGCTTGTGCCTGTGCGTCGTTTCCCTTCAGAGTTTGAACCGAGTGAGGTCAGTGGCAGAAGCAGCTGTGAGCGACTCCATTGGTGAGCAGTGAGTGACTGCTGGGTTCTGAGTGGTCAAAGGCAGATCACAGACCCGCGTGGATTGCGGATTGTGGGTGCGTGCCGGCCGATTACCACTGACAAGGTCTGGAAGCATCGTTCTGTCGCAAAGCGTTAATCAACCCGAGGCCACCGCACCTGCCCAGGCCAGACCTGATCGTTGCTTCCTTTTCTGCTCCCTCGTTTAAAATCCACCGCACCTGCCCTTGAAGCTCCTCGGTTGGCCTCCTTTCCCCTCCTCCTCCTTCCCGTATCTGTTTGCATCAAGCCTTCCACTTCTGGGCCAACATAAAAGGGCATTCCATCTACCTCACTGCGACGATCAATACCAAACAACAACGACAACACCACCACCACCACAGAGCATCGATCAGCATCATCATCATCATCATATCACCAGGCAACTTTCGACTTTGTCGCACCGCCTTCATCTCGCAAGCTTAGGCATTTCGGACATTTCATCCATAATAACATCATCCAAAATGCGCTACTCGCTCGCCGTTTTCGCCATGGCCGTCTCGGCCGTGTCGGCTCAGACGCCTGTCAAAAGCTACAAGAGCTCTCTCGACATGACCATTGACCCGAACTCTGTCGATATCGAGACGCGATGTACGTTGTGGAGTTTTCTCTCGGCCTCGTTGAACTCGTGAGCCTTCGCTAACTTGTATGCCCAATCAGCCGGTTGGTGCGGAGCTCAGACAGACACCTGCGATACCCTGTGCGGTGACGAGACGAACAAGAACACTTGCAGTCAGGTATGTGGGCCGTTCAACATCTCATCTTTCCCCCTTAATTAGGCTCGTGGAAAACTAACTCCTTTGTTCAGGCCACCCTCAAATGGGAATGCGCCTGCTCTTCCAACAGCTCGGCTCCTGGTCTCGAGTACTACATTCAGACGGTCCCGACCTTCATCTGCCAGACACTTTTCGGCCAATGTATTAACACGAACGCTGGCAACTCGAGAGGTCAGAGGGAGTGCAAGTCGAATATCGAGGCCAAGTGTGCAACTCAGGCCCCCAAGAAGGTTGCTAGCGACGACAATGATTCCTCCTCGACCAGCACCGAGACTGAGACTGCCACTGCCTCGGCCACCAAGTCTGGTTCTGGATCCGATTCTACTGCCACCGCCGGCTCTGCGACCTCGACAACGGCTGACGGTTTCGCTGCCCCTACTATGGCGCCAGCGGGCAAGGGTGCCGCTGCCGCTGTCGCTCTCGGCATGCTGGCCTATCTTATCTAAGTGTTGAGGTTCATGCGTGGGTGCTGCGATCGGCAGCACCACGACATCAATCCCAGCACCTCTACCACGTGCCATGCCGTTGCGTGTCAGGTTGTCATCGCTTCCTCGCACACGTGCTTTCACTTCTCGTGCCCATTTTTCTTATCCAGTACACCTTTTTTTCTTGACCGACGTGCAATACGATACCTTTGACGAGTAAAGACCGATAATGGAAGCTTCCCTCGAAGCTTCGACGAGGAAATGATGTGTGCTTCGGCTGATGGCTCGACGGATTGAATGCTTCATCTGCGGCAGTGCAACGTTCTGCTTTGTGTCGCCATTCAGGCGGCGGAGGAGAGAAGGGTGCACCGAGGTGGTGGATCTTTGTTTGTGCTTTATTATTCCAATTCAATCATAGCAAGAGGCGAAGAGGAGTAGGAAAAACTTCATATTGAACAAAGAACAAAGAACCCTTTTGGCTCCACAGTCTCTTTTCCTTTCTGATATCCCAGAGACAATGGAACTGTGTCAAAGCATGATCGGGTTCTTTGGATTGTATTGCCAAATAGCCCAAAGGGCTCAAATATGAACACCCGGTAGAGTCGACCAAGTCCACCGTGGTTGTTCAAATGGTTGTTCAAATGGTTGTTCAGGAACATGCTAATGATCAAGGACAGATGAATACACGCACCTTGATGCTCAGATGCTTATATACTGACACCTCGAGCCCTCGAGACTCTCATTCGGTCACAAAATACTCATTTCCCCTGCTATACTACGTATAGAGGTTCCTCTACGAATTACGACGACTTGATTTACAGAGAGCAGACTCTCATTGGCCAAGTACCTACATCAAACGACTGGAGCCTTCAGCATGGCGAATGAATACGAGAAGCAGCCACAGACTGATTTGGATATGGCTGGGACGGAATCTGGCAGCGGGAGCACTAAGCCACAGAAGAAAAGATCTCAGCCTCCCTCAACATCAGGTTCAGATGAGGGGGGCCATAAACCAGTCAAGAAACAGTATGCCCCTTCAGCTGAAGACCCGAAGACGGAGGGCACGGAGATGGCGGGCACGAAACCAGAGGACTCGGAGCAAGAGGATAAGCATACGCGCCCTCCACGTATCAGCTTCGGTGTCGAGCTAGAATTCTTGATTGCCTGTCGGCCTGGCAGTGGTTGTGATCCTGATTATATGATCAAAGACGACCTCCCGCCCCTTTACGACGACCAGGAGCATGGCCTTCGGGACCATGTTAAAGGGTTTCTTCATCGCCATGGCTTCAAGGTGGAAGAGACGGCAGTAGGGAGAACCGACATGTGGAGTGTCAAGAACGATGGATCGGTGGAAGAACATGCACCGACCAGTGACTACGACTGGACGGCCGTTGAAATTACCAGCCCTGCAATATATGCCTGTGAGGAGGCGTTCGAGCTTATTTCAACTCTCGTCCGACTCATAACGACTCATTATCGAGCCCGGGTCAACAATACGTGCGGCTTTCATGTCCACGTCGGAAACGGACTTCATCGCATGGACATGCGTGCTCTGAGGAACTATGCTGCACTCCTCTGGGCTGCCGAGCCAATGCTGTCAACCCTGCACTGCCCCAGCAGAAGTTCCTGCAACTGGGCACAGTCGATACGGCGAGTGAAGAAGACTCGTTTGTCGCAAGGCGAAACTGCGGATGGCGCCCGCGATGCCTCTGCCCAAGAGCCATGGTGGGCCCCCCGCTGGCTTGGGCGCGCAAGGAAACTTGGCGAAGCTCCAGTGGCTTCTCGTCAGAGATTTCGTCAGATAGCTGAGCAGAGCGGAAACGGCGACCTCCATGAAATACCTCTGGAGCCCCTCTGGGATAGCGACGACTCTGACTGGGAAGATGGAAATAGTGAGCCTTTCTTGCGGCCTAAGAGGGTCAGGGGACGAAAGGGAATGTCGCAGATCCCTCTGGAAATGTACTACTACGACGAAACAGATGAACGACGACAATTGCTTCAACAACAAAGACTTGACCTGGAACGGGACCTTGACAGCGAATCCATCACCCGCGAACTGTCTCCACAGATCCATTTCTCAACTACACTAGATGAGCCCAGCTCTGCCTTCGAAGAGCCCTCAGAGCAGCTCAAGCCGTTCTTGAAACAAAAGAGGCCAAGAACAAAGCAGATGGCCATCGAGGAGATAATCCTGAGCGATACGCTCATGGCTCGTTATGAACGAACGAACTGGAATCCCATGCATAGCGCTGCGAAGCAGCCAGGTTCGAAAGACATGTCTCGGACGTGCAAGCTCACATGGCCAGGCGTTACTGAGCTCCTCGCCTGCGATGTTGGGGTACATCAGCTCGGGTGGCTGTTGGGAGACAAGAATACCAGCAGCAACTGGATGGGCCAAGGAAGCAACGCCTTGCACGACACCTTATCATTAGATGCGATGATCCACACTATCGAGAGCCGGTATGCGGGTGGTACCATGGATGCGGAATGGGTCGTGACATGGGTGAAGATCCAATGTCGCTTGCTCGAGTGGGCGCGCGACGCGGACCCTGCGATGCTGATGCGAGTGATCGGGAAACTGGCGCAGGACGACCACTCGAACGAGTGTACCTACGATGTTTTGGATCTGCTACAGGACCTCGGCATGTACACCGAGGTGAAGCATTGTGAAGAGCGCCTGAGAAGAGCTGAGGAAGCATGGTTTCAGTGCATGCTCCTCGAGATCACCGAAGACGATTCTTCGAATCGGGACACACCGTCCAATGATGATGATAATAATGATGACGTTTCTGCCGACGAGGAGAACCAGATGGATCATGGGGATACCGGAAAGGAGTATCAAATGAGTCGTGCTGATGCTGCACAGTGGTCTAGAAACGTAAGTGAGGCTGTTGCTGCCGAGTTGGCGAGCCGGGCAGAACGTGATGCGGCGCAGCAACGTGCGTGTATATGGTAGAAATGTGTGCTTTGGAAGAACGAGTAGCCATGAGGCTATCGGCGCAGGACGCCGGATTGAATGAATGGTGAAAGGGACGAGTGTTCCTGGCGGTTGTTTGACGACAGGTGTCGTCGAGATACGTTGGCGTTTAAGGAGTTCAGAGTTGAACGGGCGATTATGGAGTGTCGAGTGGCATCTCCATCCATAGAGCCGGACTATTATTACTGATTTTTGTCTATTTCCTTATTTTCTCTCTTGTCAAATCAAAGTTGATATATTCTCTTATATTCGCATCTTTTCATGGCCCCTGATCGTTACTATCAATTGCAAACGTTAGGAGTACGTACCAGTGCATGTAAGCCATTACAGCACTCACAGCAAGATGCCCATGAGAGCTTATGTGGAAACTTCCAATCCCTGGGAACCTCTGAGACACTCGTTTATTAACGAGGCATCAAAGAGGAATTGCCATACACCTACGGGGAATGTTGATCGTTTCCTTACTTGAGGGGGGTCCACGTACGGTCTACCCAAAAATGTTAACCCCGTCAAGCTGTCCCTCTGGGTTACCACCGCCAGTTAATATTGGACTTGATTTAAGCAGCTGTTTCCGGTATGAAGAATGCAGAAGCTCTGACTGTAATGAAAGCCGATTGTCTCCCTTCGACACCTCGACCACAACCTATCTCCTGCAAAGGGCTAGGCTCAGACCATGCCGTGACTGAGCTGACCTACCCCACGCACCAAGGAGAGGAGAGAGGTACGTAAGGCTCACCGCTATTTTCCCATCCCATGACATTGATTTCTCTGAAACGACAGCACGAAGCTTGACATAAGAATCACATGCGCTCGAACTCCGTCTTCGGGATGCACGGCAATAACAGGGCAATGTGGGCTTTGGCCGTCAGCACTTCCACGACGAGTCAGTCACAGGGAATTAACGCAAGAAACTATAACTTTAGATCGGTGATTTAATGCCTTCAAAAAGTAACGCTTCTAGCACCACGTTAGTCTTACTTAGCTCTTCCGACGGTCGTCGAGTCCGAGGAGGTTGGCTTAGTGCATGAACAACAATGACCCTACTTACAGGACCTCGGGGCTGCAGGACTGAATCGCAGGCCAGGACTCGCATTAGTTAATTCCAAGTGTCCAAATGGTATGCTATCAGAATGTCTTCATCATGTAGTACCAGAAGGATCTACTATAGCCGGCCTCCTCTATAGCCGACGGGCGTGCAACACCACCCGGCATCTGATACAAGAGGTAGGTACTCGAGGTCAATGGAGGCCGACGGGTAAATGTGCCTGGAAACCATGAAACGCTTGCTTGGGCGCAGGTGAGAACTAACAGCGGGTGGCTGTGGTAGCATGGGACTTTCAACGGCCGTCAGCGAACGGAGAGGGGGAAAAGTGCCTTGATCTCGTGGATGGCTAGAAGTTCAATAGCTCCGGATTATCGATGGCTAGGCAATGCAAGAAGGTGCATCCTCGACATTGGATACGGATGATTGGCGTTCATGAGCTTGGTGCCTGAGCAGCTTGAAGCTATCCGCATGCCATGTTCCATGCGGCCATGCTTGCGACCTTGCTAGGGAACGACAAGCAGCCAGTTTTGAGGCCCTCCGCCTCAGCCCTAGATCATGGTATGGCAGGAACCCAACCCGCGGCCCTGGGAGGCGAAATGACAGGATGTGAGGCTGAAGGGCGGCAGGGCTCTATGCAACGATCTGCTGGCACCACAGGCGGCTTGTAGATGGGGTTTGCGGCCGTGATTTGCTGACGGATCCTTGCTTTGTCACAGCGAGACCGTTGCAGACAAATTGCAATTTTCCCCCATCATCTTCCAGCTCATCCGAACGAAAGAGCCGCATGGCGAAAGAGGGATGGTAGAGAGGAGTATGAATAGTAAAGGCGCGATTGACGGATTGGACTACTACGAAGGTGAATACGAGTCAGCTTTGAGTGCATCGTGAACACCAAGAGATGGAGTCAAGTCGACCATCTTAGTCAGATCTTTAGACACATGGAAGGGCGGGGAGTTGATCTTTTGAACGCTCTGTTCTTGGTGTAGGTTACTTGCTGCATTTGTTTGCTGTAGTTTCGTTGAAAGTATTGAATTGGCCACCGCGAATAGCGACCGAGTCCAGAACACCCCCCTTCGTGAAACAAAGTCTGAAAAGCCAGTTATAGGTTTATCGATGGTTTTTGCGAAACCGGTTTTGAGACGTCTATTCCAAAACATCGAGATTTCAAGTGCCAGATTTTCTTTCCGAGGATCTCGAAAATTCTCAAACACAAGCTCCGGACCTTGTTCGCCAATCGATCACCCCAAGCAGGGATATGCCTGCTTTCAACCCTGCTCCTCGCGATGCAGCCGCAAAAACCGTTGGCGAGAGAAAAAGTCCTGCACGCGACAAAAATGGGTATTTCCTTGCAAGCAAACAGCCATACTGTGTATCGCAGGATAGGAAAAGCTAGAGGATTCGCTATGCAGAAGACCTTTACTATTGTAATTTGCGACGATCTCTCTGTTGCTTGATAAGCTCACTGCTCAATGCTGAGTCGGAGTACGGAAAAGCAAGCCAATTATCAAGGAAGGATTGGATACGATAGTGGCCAATTCCCAGCCTTCTCGCTTGACGCTACTGTCTCGGGCCTTGCCAGTAGGCAGCAGCGTCTCATCGCGCAGATAATCGCGGCAAGCTACGGAGGGATCACCGTCAGAAGTATTAATTACTGAGACTTGATTAGAAATCAGACACATTGATCCCGAGCCGGACGGGGGAATGAGGAGCTTCTGAAGATCGCGGTACGTACGGAGACTGAAAAACGACTATGGATCCCGTTCACGATGTGATGGCAAGTGGAGAGCCACCAACGTTTGAAACGGCGGGGGAGAAGAGACACAGAGTGGATTTGAATGACAACGTTGGAACACGGAGTTGTGTGCTGTATCCATTCTGTCATATGGAGGTATGTTATGGTATGTAGCATCACCATTCACCAACAAAGACCCGCAGATGTCGCTTTTGTAGTTTCTGACGAGATGTGATAAGCGATGGGACGACAATGTCTGTCGCACCGCAGGTAGTGCAGGTCGGGGACGTATACCAGCGTGATCAGTTGACGAGAAGCGGATATACCACCCAGTAGAGATTGCCGAGGTGGCCTGCCGTCTCAATGTCTCGCGGAAGAGCAAGACAAACAGCCTTCTCACCCTCGTTTGGTTATCAATTCCCTGTGCCCTGGATATCGTGATAATCAGGCTTGGAGTATCTGTATCTGCAACCGGTCTGGGCCTCTAACCACTATAGGCCGGGCAGACGGGAATTTAACCTCGTGCCTTTCATGCAACCACTTTGGCAAATCACCACGCTGCGACGACTCTGTATAGTGAAGCCATTCGTCTCAACAATTGTCTCTCTCGTGACCTTGCCTCTGCCACCGGTGAGCTCCATAGTTTCGCGGCATCACCGGCTGAGTCAGGTGGGCGTGACGAACGTTGGATGATGTATGATGTGCGTATTGGCGGGGGTGGAAATGATATGCGAGAACGGTGGATAGAGAGAGGCGAGAACCTCAATGGCACCACCCTACGCTACTTTCTTTTTCTCTCACTCACTAACCACTGCTGGTTTCGTTTCCATTTCCTGCGCGAAGGTGAGCGCAATTAAACTTTCTGTCACGGGCTCAGCCTCGTGCCGCACTGGGACTAGGAAGAGTGGGTGATGGAGTGAGGGGATGGCGTGGGGGCTAATATTAATGGGAATGGCTAACTTGCACGGCCAGCTGCAAGTCATTTTTGTTGGCGTCGTTGCGATACAGGATGAGACAAGACGAGACGGGGCAAGGCTCGAGTTTTGTCTGGAGAGGCCTTCCCCTGGTGTAAGTTGGACCGACCAGCAGCCGGCTCTGCTGTCACTTCTCCGTGCCCGCAGATTTCGCCATGATCAAGAGGGTGTGCCTTGCAGTAGAGGTGCGATCAAGTTCAAAGTCCCGACGCAAAGAGGGGCAAAGGAGAAGACGCTGCCCATTCCCAGTTGAGGTTGTGCCTTCTGGCCAAGGCCTGGGTTTCAGTGTCCCACCACCACGGCATGGCGAGAGAGCGCACGAGAGGCACTTACTGGGTGGCGGCGGTGGTGGTGGTGGTGGTTGGCACGGAGCAGACGGCCGTTGGTTGGAGGCTGGAAGCTGGTGGAGCTGCATTATCGGCGGTGGTGGTGGTGCTGGAGGAGGCATTTAGTGGTGGCGTAAGTGTTAGTGTTAGTGCTAGGGTGCCCGTGTTTTGAGTGGTTGGCCGTTGCAAAGTGGTGATGGCGCTGGAAGAGAGGCTGGGGCTCGTCTCGCCGCATCTTCTTTTCAAAGAAGCGGTGTAAAGAGAATGGAAGTGTTGACGTCTTGACGACAACCCTCAAAGATGGGCCCCCTGATTTTCCTTCTCCACATTGAACATGGCTTCTCCAAACCCCGGTTCATCCGTTTGATGCTGGCTTGCTCAGCCTGCCAGCCTTGTAGGTCATGAGGCCTTAACATTGCTGCCCTTGTCTCAGTCAATCAATTAACGCGCCTCCATCGGTCCGGGGTGATCCCGCGAGCAAGCAATGGGCGATGATGAGTTCTTCGGCGAAGTGATTGCTCTTCTTCAAGGTTCTTCTAGTCATGTCATGAAAAATGGTGTGGAGAGAATTCGGCAAAGGGTGGAGAATGGCTCTTACGGGGAAAAGCGAAGCCCATTCAATTCCGCGGCCACGAACTCGAGAAAAAGCACTGGATGCTGCGGCGCTAGAAGAAAGAATGGCATTGAGGCCGGTGCGAGACAGAAGAGGTTTAGACAAGGAACATGGCCGAGGGGGAGCTAAACAAGATCGGACTGTGAGCCGTCCCGTTGATAGGCTCTTCCCGCCCGGTTTGGCCTTGCTTGGCTTCCCGGAGGCCAAGGCTAGTTTAGGCCAAGTGACACTTGGGCTCCCTTCGTTTCGGTTTCCTCTGTTTCGTGGGCATTTTGGGCAAAGACTGTGTGCGTACGTAGATCGGAGGAAGATCATCATCATGATCGTCTTCCTCTGAGATGAGATGGTATTGATATCCGAGAGCGAGGATCTGCAAGACTAAGCTTAGGGTTCAATTGAGCTTGTATATGCATCAATGACTGATGGTGAGATCCAAAGACCTCAATTGATCAAGTCTACTGCTGCCCCGGATGGGCGGCCTGTAGAGGGCTCTGATTCGCGCACGCGAGGGCTGACGAGAAGAGGCGGAGGTGACTCTGCAGAAGCAGCTTTGATGGACCAGGTTCAAGGTGGAGACAGTTGTCTATACCTGGTGGCGTGACCCGGCCAGGAACCAGGAACAGGAACACAATCAGGAGCGGAGAGATTCAGAGATTCCAGAGATTCCAGAGCTTCGTCAGTAACAAATAGGAGGCACACAATCCCGTGCCTGGGATACTTTCCTCCACGTGCCTTTTGGCCGTGTCGACCGATGACCGTACCAAGACTTCGATCTTCTCATTATGGCTGTGTTGAGTCGTCTTGGATGGTCTCAAAAACTCATGGTGGCCGGCCGAGGCGGTGACCACCGGAATGTGGAAAGGTTGAGCCTGAGAGTCTCAGACCGTCCTGTCTCTGGCGTTCTTGACAGATGCTGTTGTCTCTAATCACTACCTGAAGCCCAGTTATTAGCCCGGTATGTACGGAGTAATGTTTGAGAGGCAAGCCGGGGTATCGCGGCTGAAGGGTGGAACCGGATGCCCCGTGCGTCTCGACGACCAGAATCCGATCTTGGATGGCTGAATGACCTTCCTGCCTAAATAGGCAAGTTAATACCGGATGTCAGAATATCCGCTCAGAGGACGGTGATAATGGATAAGTTAGAGTGCTGCGTTGTTGCTCGATCAGGCAGAACGGGTGTGGTGCCCGTTATGCAAATGCAAAGGTAAAAGCAAACAGACTGCGTCAACTGCTGTTGCTTCCCATCGCATCGCATCGCATCGTGGCGCAAGTCCAATCGCGTCAAATGGCTCGCATCGAGCTGTGAGGGAGATCCCCTGACGATCGCCTGCACCCAGATGGCAAAAGTAATACAGGCTCATAGACACGCACGCAATAAGAAAAGAAAAAAAACGAGCCAGAAGCAAAGTGAACCTCGGCGGATACGGAGATTTCCCCGCTTGGCCGTGACATCAGCTGCCATTCGCATCCATTTTCAGTGCCGCTTCGGAAGATTTCTCCTCGAGGGTCGTGATACGCGTTTGATGGATTGCAAGGTGGGCATATCTCGTGTGACTCCGGTTCTTGACAGGCACCAGGGCAAAGCCGGCCCGGCACAGATGGTTCGGTTCATCTGATGCTCCATGTGACTGGTCACGGTTGACGAACCATATTAAAAGTGCATAGCACGACAATGGGATATTTCACTCTCCTACATATGGCCCAATGCCCCAAATTACACGGCAGTAGTGCTGCTGCCGCCGAGGCCAACCCCAGCATAAGCCGCGCTTGGCCTTTGCCCTGCCGGAGCGCATTCTCCCCATCGTTAGAGAGTGATTGTAGATTGGTACCGAGCTTCGATAACCTGACCACGGCGCGCTCATTCTAGACCGTGTTGCCGATAGATGGACAAGACAAGATGAGACAGGATGAGACATGGGCTTCACGTGCCCATTGAAGACAAGATCCTGCCCAATCTCTCTACATTCCAGACCAGGCTCTTAAGGGCATCTTGTAAGTCGCTCTCACCGGTGCCTCCCCCTTGCAGTTCGTCCACCACCACCATCATCAGCGGCCTACATGGGCAGTGCCGTCCATTCTAGATGTGCGGGCTGGGAACCAACCGAGGGGCCCGAGCCGCGCAATGTCTTTGCTTTTTTACGCTTTGATGAAAGGGCGAGGCTATCTCAGCCTGAGTGTGCTGGCACTAACTGATTTCTGAATAGCAGGTTTCTTCCTCCTGAGCCAGAGAATGTCCGGCCGGACGCGTGTCTTAGACCCTTGAGACCTCGACCTGCGCCAGATCAGGCGGTGTCTCTTAATGCTGCAATGTAGAGTCAAGTGTGAGGGGCAGAGGGGGAGGGGATCTCAATCAGGCCAAGTTTCGATACGCATGGAGAGTTGGTAGCTGCCACTTGTTTCAATACTGGGATGGGAAATGCAAAAGCACGGGATGAGACAATTAATGGGAATTAACAATCACCTTGAGCCGTATTGCCGTGGTCTTTGATCATCGATCGGGATGACTGTGGTAACAACTGGCGGGCGATCTTCACCGTAATCCTGGCTGTATCTGTTTGATGTTCCTGTCCATCCCGGATAAACCCTTGCTTGAATTACTTACAGACTTGTTTGGCTGACGGTGTGTGGTGTCCAGCCGTGTCGCTGGCGGTGCCACGTTCCCTCCGGCGCTGGTGCTAGACATGGCCTGTCCCCCGCTCGGGACCTGGCTAGGTAGCCAGCACTCCATCTCAGTGGGAAGTGGCGTGGCGCCCCCGCTCCAGACTCCGCTAACGCGCCCCTAAAACGTCTGAGCCGGGGCCGTGTCCGCCCACCCCAGCGCCGTTGCAGCAGGGGGCGGGTCCACTTAGACACGGGTCCACTTAGACACGGGTGGTCCACTTAGACACGGGTCCCGGAGCCAGAGGCTCACCTCAGGTCGATTGGCCCCAGACTCGACACATTCACACACACGCAACGCTACAGGAGATGCACGACGCAAGGCACGACTCGGGTTGGATTGGTTATGCGGGACCTGCTGTGCCTAGTTCTTACCTGGCCTCAGGTCCCTCCCTGCTTCTCTGTGTGCGCTTTTTGCCTTGCCATGAATGAATGCCATGGAGAAGTTCGCAATGGGCCTCATCGTCGCCCTGCTAGCCTGCTTCACATCAGCTCGAGCTCTCTCTGGTAGATGACAGGATGCAGGGCACACGCGTGCAGCAAGCAAAACCTGTACCTGAACGAAACAGGAACTGCCCGATGATGCTAAGCATAGTACTGTACCTAGGTACAGGACGAGGCTTGCCTCGCAGTTCCCAGATGTAATGTACTTGGCGAGCCAAGCCTGGTGTGTTCTATACATGGGTTTGTTGTATCAGTTTCTTCTTCTTCTCCACCACTTCCCCTCCGGCTCCCACTCCGACTCACACCCTCACACCCTCCTCTCCGTCTCGTCTCTCTTTGCCTCTTCTCTTCCAGCATCTGGCGTTGCATGCTGGCCATGACGATCCAGGTCCATCCATCCCGTCTGTACCCATGACGCTACGACGGCACACCCCTTCCACCCCGGTTCTGCTGCTC
>JABCKW010000613.1:0-13201 GCA_014824385.1 Fusarium cyanostomum
GTATTATAGCTTAGGTTTAGTATATCTAACTTACACAGTGTTATACTAAGTACATACATAAAGCTTAAAAACCCGAGCCACCACAAACCTCGCGACCTTGGCCCCACCATGTAATATAAAGCTTCCGTTTAAAGGTGGGGAGAACAGCAGCAAACGGAGAACATTGCACTGGATATGAGGTAAACTATCCGTATTTTACTTCGGTCACGTAATTCACAACTCCCAAATGCTAAGAACCTCGAAATAGTTCCGACGTTCCCATTGATGCCTATGCATTCAGGAATACATGGTCGTACGATATAGATACAACTCCCTGGGGGCGAATCAAGACGCCTCTACTGGATGTTATGACGATTTTCACAGGGTAAGGCTCAAGATACGGTCATTACTAGCCGTCTTTGCGATTGAAATTCGAAAGCCGGTCACCAGAGGTCAAGATGGGCCTCCCATCCAATGAAAGCTTGTTAAAACGGCACCAACTATCGAAAGACTTTACCTATCTTGGCACAAACTCGGCTGTACGACTCCACAGTTCCGTGTCTCCGGATAGGCAAGTTGCTCAATCAATCCACATCAATGTGACACGAGCTCGAGATGGGTTTAATACGGTTGTTGGGTATTCTTTTTATTTTTACTTCTGCCTAGCTCATAGGCACAGCTAACTGTATATACGATATGTGATTTACAGTAACGTTGGCCTCTAGGGCCTGGAAAATCGGGAATCTCCCGCCCGGCCATTGTGAACATTGCCATCCAAGAATTGTACCTATGTTTCGAATGTATAAACCGTCCTCCATGGTTTATGGAAGCAATGCACCGAGCATGCTACAGCCGAGATCGAGAGTGAGTTGTCGAATATGGGCTGACCGAAGAGGGCTGATCTGAGCAACGCAATGCGATTTTTTGAGGCTATAGACCAGGCATTGGAAACTCAAAAGGCGTGCTCAGACTTATCCTCGGTCGAACCGCCGAGTTGATATGTCGTCGGTCATCGGCGGGCTTTGGTCTCGATATCGCCGTGGTTCTTGTGAAAGCCCAACCAATCGCCCAGCATGCCTCCCGGCTTCGGCACAGGGCACTCCCTTCGCACTCGGTCCTTTGCTCCATTAACCTCCTCGGATGTCGGATCATTGAATTGCACAATGCCGTCCTCCACCTTAGGGTTGCTATCCTTCTTCTTCCATCGCATTCGCCGGCCGCTCTCGTCAACCATGATTTCTCCATCGGCGAATCGGGCCCGGGGAACGGGGCATGGGAGTAGATGTGGCATCGTGACGACAAAGAAGCAGGCGGCGACGGTCGTTGCGAAAAGCGACGACGTCATTCGCGATTTGGGGTGAAGGAGTGGTGGCATGATCCCGCGTCCAAAGGGGGTGGTTTGGTGAGGGACTCTAGTGGTCTCAATTGGCCGTCAGCGAGGGTTCCAGTGAGCTCTGGATGCCATTGGACTCACAAAACGACCGTAGCATCGTCCTCCCGACGCGTGGTGACCGGGTCAGCGAGTCGGCGGTAACGAGAGATTTGGGGTGGTGATCCAGAAATCGCGAAGCTGCTCACCCAAACCTGAGAATATGGTTGGTTTCCCATTGGCTACCGGTTCAAAGGGTAGACGGTTCGGTTTTATGTAAGTCCGGTGTCTTTGGTGGGCCGCACGGTTGGCAGGAACCATCCCACTCACAGAGGGCGTCGCCCGCCAGCGTGAATCGCGAAATCTACATACCTAGGTACGGATAAATTTCTCCAATTCCATCTCCAACCTACACACGCGACCAACCTTCACTCCCCAGCGTTTGCCTTTGCGCGATATCGCCGAGTTTTTCTTTCTTTCTTTTTATTTCTACGTACGACATGTTATGATTATTCGCATCGAAAGTGTTTAACATTCTAATCGGCGCGCACATCACACGCGCAACCGCCACCTGTGCCCTTGCATAATGAGCGACCTCGACAAGTGAGGCTCACCACCAGTCCACGACTACCGAGCCTTGGGCCCGCTGGCTAATCTTGACCTCAGGGCGATTGCGCAGTTGCGCGCATGCCGACCGATCCCAGAAGCACAAGTTCGTGAGCTCTGCCACAAGGCGCGAGAGCTCTTAATAGAGGAGGGCAACGTCGTCACCGTGACGGCGCCAGTAACGGTATGCGCCACGCCGACAACGACTTCTGCTGCTTGAATGATGGCTGATGTTCATATCAGATATGTGGTGATATTCATGGCCAGTTCCATGACTTGATGGAGCTATTCAGGGTGGGAGGCGATGTTCCAGACACAAACTACCTCTTCATGGGTACGACTACCACTCTTCCGTCCGTTCTCGCTCCAAACAGCACCTCTGACCAGGTTTCTTCTCGCAGGCGACTTTGTCGACCGTGGTTTTTACTCACTGGAGTCCTTCCTGCTTCTACTATGCCTCAAAGTTCGATACCCCGACAGAATGACTCTCATTCGCGGCAATCACGAGTCACGACAGATAACTACGGTTTACGGATTTTACGACGAATGCATAAGGAAGTACGGTAGTGCTAATGTCTGGAGATATTGCTGCGATGTGTTTGATTACCTGGCACTCGGCGCGATCGTGCTGGGCGCATCAAACACTCTTTCGCCTGGTGTAGAACCCGTGGACGACGAGACGGAGATCGAAGTTTGCGACCAGAACGGCTCCATCATGAGCAGGTTTTCCCGACGCCGACCAGAGGACGGTTCGCAGGAGCAAGCCCAGAGTCCGGGCGGCACCGCGATGGACAAGTCGGGTCCTCCAGGCTCAGGCGCCTCGGGATCCAGCGGCGGTTCTGTTGGAAACCCGGCCGGAGCAGTTCTCTGCGTCCACGGCGGCCTGAGCCCCCTGGTCGATACAGTGGATAAAATCCGCCTAATAGATCGCAAGCAGGAGGTCCCTCACGAAGGCGCCATGTGCGACCTCCTCTGGTCCGACCCGGACGAAATCGATGGCTGGGGGCTCTCCCCGCGAGGTGCAGGCTTTCTCTTTGGCGCTGACATTGTCAAAGTCTTCAACCATCGCAACGACCTCAGCCTCATCGCCCGCGCTCACCAGCTCGTCATGGAAGGCTTCAAGGAGATGTTCGACGCCTCCATCGTCACCGTCTGGTCCGCCCCCAACTACTGCTACCGCTGCGGTAACGTTGCTGCTGTTCTTGAGCTCTCCGAGGATGAGTCCGGCACGGGCCTCTTTGCCCGCAGCAACGGCGATGTCGGCCGCAGCGATGGCGGCGCTGGTGTCATGGTCGAGGGCGGTGCGCCGCCTAGGAGCGGGCCTGCGAGACGGTACCGTGTCTTCCAAGCTGCACCGCAGGATTCACGGGGCATGCCTGCGAAGAAGCCGGTGGCAGACTACTTCTTATGATTGGTGGGATCTCTTCATCTTTTTTCTTCTCCATTGTATTCTTTACTCAGACGTACGGCGGATTTGTATTTCGGATTACTGGGGCTAGGGGTTACGGATAGGCACGGCGTTTCATGAAATACAAATCAATTTTTACTGCCTTGAGTAAAAGGGGGTATCGTCGTAGTACGCCATCCAAATGCTCATCAATGCAATGCAATCCCGGGCGAGGTCACCCAAACAAGCGTTTCATACTACAAAAATGCCTGCCTCTTTCTCCTTTGGATGTGCTTCGGCACGTCCGCCAAACTCCTTCAACCCCTTTAACATCTTGCTCAAGTCATCAAAGCTCTCGATATTTCCCCAGCTCGCAGACTCATGGTTGTCGTAGACCGCAGCCCGAAGACGCTCCGCCAACTCGGGCTTCTCGTCGCGACCCTCGCGAGTCAAGAAGTAGGGCATTTGGCCAAGAGTAGCAAGCAACTCGGATTGCACTGCACCAGGAGGCCGGTCAAAGGTATTGCAAAGGCTGGTGGTGACAGAGAGGATGGCTCTGGCGGCATTGACATC
This sequence comes from Fusarium cyanostomum, assembly GCA_014824385.1. Taxonomy (NCBI): domain Eukaryota; kingdom Fungi; phylum Ascomycota; class Sordariomycetes; order Hypocreales; family Nectriaceae; genus Fusarium; species Fusarium cyanostomum. The sequence goes on from JABCKW010000613.1 coordinate 3,915, forward strand.
AATGTTGCTGAAATCAGCGCTTGGAGAACTGGCTGAAGGCACAGGCTCGGAGACGACCGGAGCACCCTAATGCCCCTTATCCTTCATCCAAGTTGCGCTGTCAGTCTCTTCTCCCGCATACTCAGACTTGCTAGGGACTTCAGTGCCATCCATCGTAACCTCCCCAGCTGCGGCTGGCATCTTACCTGTCTCCCTCGGACCTTTCTTCTCTTCGACATGTCCCATCGGCCCTGAAATTGGTGACGTGTTGGATCGCAAGGGTTTTAGTTCGTCCTTCCCCTTGTCTTCCTGCTTCTCCTCATCGTCCTCAAGGGGTCCGGTTTTTTCGCTCGAACGCCCCAGAGACAGTGATATGAATCTTCTCTCAAGGCGGTGATCTAGTTTAGCATCTACATCTCTCGTGACGGCGCCCCCACGTCGAGCGAAGAGACGTAACAGACGGTTCCTTTTCCTATCCTTCTGACTCATCCTGGGCGCCATCCTGAGTGTAGTCGAGACGTATCCTTCTCCGAAGATGGCTTTCGACCTGCCTGTGCAAGGGATGTTGGGGTCGACGGTGGGGTTGGAATCAAGAGCTTGATCTGCGGGATACCTTCAACTGCCAAGGTCAAAGGTATGCTCAGTCTGCGGTTGCATGAACGCTTGTCCTCAGGTTTGTGCCTCTTGACTGGGGGAGGATTAGGTAAGTTGTCTGCAAGGGCTTGGCGCTTTGGTGGCAAAGGGGTTTTATATATTTGTTGTGCTGTATGCCTAGCATGTTGAACGTTGTTCGGGGGCTTCTCGCTCGCTCGTTCGGGTGTTTCGTCAAGGGGAAGTGGAGTGAACGTAACGTTGGAGAGGTTTCCGATCTCTGGCGCCTTCCCGTGTTGTCCACTCGATCTAGGCATCTTCTCAATTGTCATGGTGGGTTGCGGATAAGGTCTTTCTTCGGAATTTGTAGAAATTGAGGGTTACAGTCCGTCGCATGTCGTTCCGCAGTGCCCTTGAACAAATACTCGGCATCGACGAGCCAGCTTTGGCGCCACTTTGTTCATGATGCTCAGTTCTCCAGTAGCCCATTGTTGAAACGCTCGAAGTGTTCTGTTGTTCATATTCATTGAGCTCTGGATTCAGTCGAACACGGGATTATTGTCGAATTCCACCTTGTTCGAATTGTTCTCAAAGACAACTAGACAACGAAGCCTTTGTTCTCTGATCACAAATCCACCCACATAGTGCGCATCCAAGTTGCTCAGCCAGACTCGATTATTGTTCAAGACGTTTTCGTCCGTCCGTTCACAGTTTGTTCGGCAGTTGGCTTGATGAAGCTTGGCTGCAGGTCAAGCCGTTGCGCGTACCGTATAGCTCGAAGGAGCCTAGACATCGCCAGTTTCGGATATGGCTCGTGACGTCTTCACCCTTGAACCATCCATTGAACATGTCAGAGTCGCCGTCGGAGTCTGCGATGAACGAACTGAATCCCGGATCGATTGTGGAAGTCATTTCACAAAGATTAGCTCAACTCTCTTGCAATCTTAGTAAAAAGCCCTGGATGGCAGCCTGGTTGTGACAAGCTGGCCTATGGGGGTCGTGGGAGCTTCAAGCTATTGAGTCCAGAGTAAATGGACTCAGGCCTGTTGCAGGTCTCTGACTCAGTCAACAGGGCCCCGAGGGGCCAGTATCCGGCCCAACAGGATTGTGGAAATGATTCATAGAGATGTTGTAACCCAAAGTCGATGACCCATCCCCCGGCATGGGCGCTACAGAATAACTGTGTCGGCGGGGGTCCTCTAGCAGAGATCCAGGAGCAGCAACTTGATGGTATCCTTCAGTTCGCGGTACCTGGGTGCCAGGAAACACTGGAGGCCCGTATTGCTGCGAATGCATCTGGGAATTGATCGATTGCCGTGCTATTGGGGTGGGAACATTGGAGGGGAGTGGTCGGCCATATGCTGGACCGGGTTGAATACCTTGCCCTGTCTCCCACAACGAAGAGCTGTTTGTCGAGACACTGGCAATAGACGCTTCTCGACTCTCTTGGGGAGGCACAACGTAAGAGACGCCGGGATCGAGAGGAGCAGGTCTCCTAGGTGCTATAACGTGCTGGAGGGACTGAACGTTCTCGCTTGGGTTGCCCGAGTTGAAATGGGGAATTGGCGTCGGGTCGGTTTGCGCTGCCGCGCCGGAGTGCAAGTAACTAGATATGTAATCATCGCTTATGCCGTGTCGATTGAGGAGGCCGCGAAGCAGTCGATTCTCTTCGGCAACCCTCCTGGCCGCGTGCTGAACTTCTGAAGACGCTTCGACGCCCTGGAGCTCGTAGACCCGAAGTCGTTGCTCGAGCTCCTGGAGATATTCTCTTCTGCGAGCCCGCGATCTTCTTTGGTTGTCTCTTATCCGGGCAAGATTGGCCTTCTGCTATGGACAGGAAAATGCTATCATTAGGAACAAGGGTCGAGGGGAAGAGTGAGGTTGGACTAGGGTGGGCCACATACTGCCGGCGTTGACATTTAGCCGTCTTGTGACTTGACAGGACAAGTATTAGAAGTTTTGCGACGAACGGAGGGCATCTAGTTCAGGCTGCGATGCGGAGCAATGGTTTGGGAGCGCGTAGTGGTGGCCGGCCAACCCTGACCTGGGTCAATGAAGGCGCACAAGATTAGGTGCGAGAGCTGAAGTTGGGATGAAGTTGGAGCAAGTTCAGATGAGGAGCAGACAGACCCAGCAGATGACGCCTTTCCTTTTATCGAAAGGGGGGATGGGGCGCCAGCAGTGACATATACCAGGATTTTTATAAAGCAACCTGATAAGCTCACGAGAGATGGGAGGGCCGCCACAACGAAGGCCAGCCACAGCGACAAGTACTTCTTTTGAAGATGGCGAAAAGGACTGGGGGTCTCTATAAGTATCGAATACATCGGCAGGAATCCAGGGCCCGTGATGGGCCGGAGAACCCCATCGAACGGACGGCGCAGCCCTATTGGGACGACCATGACCGAGCCGGCGGGGGATGGACGAGACCCGTCGATGCAAGTGGCAGCCCGTTGCTCGAGAAAGCTGCAGGGCTACACTAGGAGCAGATTCATGGGCTTAAACAACAACGACCCTGGTGCATGCAGCAAAGAAAACGGCGAAGGTAGTGAATCAGCAATACCGGTCTGAAGGCTGAGGAACCAGGAGGACGGGCAGAGCGCCACCAACTCATCGCGCCCGTCATGGGTGAAATCGAGGCAAGCCACGCTCGGTACGAGTGCCGCGACTTGTACCCAGCATTGTCCAATATCTCCTTGCATCTGAAGGAGGCGAACGAAGTTGCGTTGCTTGCGCAGGAAGGGTGTGCAATCAAAGGGGGTGTGCGGTGTCTCGGTAGTGAGGATGTCGGTCAGAACTGGTACAAGGCTGATGGACGGAATAGACTGTATGGTAAGCTGTATGCCAGAGCTGGGAGCTGCTTCGTATCTCCAACAAGAAGGGTTGACATTATTGAAGGCAACGTGGCTGGGTAGAATTTTGAGTTTACGCGAAGCGGAGATGGAGCTGAAATGACGGAGGCACGTACGGTGCCAGGGAAGAGGGTCCTGTGTATTGGAGGCCAGAGTTGCGAATAATGATTGAATGGGGCCCTCAACCTGTGATCGGGCAGAGTCCATTGACGACGACATTATTCGGTTGCTGCTCCGGCGGCACCGGAGACATGGACAGCACACGGAGGGTTTTTCCCATCACACCCTCGCTGCAGAACAAGACGGGCTGGCGTGAGCCGTTGTCGCCCCCTTGTGGCGGAGGAGGTGGTGTAAGTCAAGACAGGGTGCGCTATGTGAAGATCATAGCTGAGCCACGCGCTCATAAACACGAATCCTTGAAGGCAGGCCATAGAGACTTCAAGGTTTGAAAGTATGAAGCCCTCCCAAACAAACGGAGCTGGACGACTCTGTTGCCGCCCATTTGATGAATCGCGCAGCGGGCGCATGGCCGCAGGAGAGGATGAAACAACTCGCGAGTTGAGTGGGCTACAGGAGCGTCCTTTCCTGGCTCGACGGCAAACGCCTCTCGTCATTCGGGCATCGCGGCTGGCATCTTGAGATTTGGTCTCAAGACTGGCATCCCTTTTTTGGCTGGAGCCTAGGACCCTGGTGACACCATTCCCCACGCTACCGGACGAAGGCTAAGCTTTGCTAGGATGCCTTGCCGGACGCCGTTCTTTTCTTTTGGGGAATAGATGAGCTTTTGAGGGAAATCAGGGCGAGGACCTGTGATGCCGCTAACGATGCACGGCCGCGAGCAGTCAGGGGAACGAAAATGAATCCGACAACAAGAGCCCAGAAAGCAGATGATTTCGTTCCTTGAAGATCTAGCACCACAGACGGTACTGGGTGAAGTCGAGTTGCTCAAACCCACGGCGCCTTGACTAGAGACCAGGATTCAGTCAGTTGTCTTTGGCCCCAGTGATAGTCGAGGAGGCAGCCCACGGGGAACGCGGATACATTCGAATCCAACGATTCAGTGCAGCATTGAGAACACCGGGATCAACCAAACGAAGGGAAAAGAGCGAGGCGAGACAGACCAGAGCCTGGGCCAACCAAACGGGTCTTACTTAAGATGCTGAGGCGGGACACCGACGCAATGTAACGCACGTGGAGTTGTACCCATGATTCAGAGAAGAAAGTAGCTGAGCAGTCATTTGTTTGGCATTTGGAGAAAACAGAACAGGGACAGGTGAGGAATGCAGCCGAGTCGAAGCAGACGAGCGCAATCAAACTGAAATGTGAAAAATGACTCGACTTCCACTGGATGTTGAGGATATGTTTGATGTTAGCAGCAGGTTGTCTACAGCAGCGCCGATCGAGAAGGCGATTCACTGACAAAATGACCAGGACGTGCCTGCACTTCTGACATTCCGGGACTAAAAATCTCGATCTCAGCGGAAGGAGACCTGGAATGCACGGTATGCACCTTCCCAAGGGTTTGGGACCGCGGGACCCAATGTCGCGGTGCCGCTTGGGGCTGTTAGGGGCTGGAATCTAGACAATTCGATTAAATGCCCCACCACGGCGTTTACCGCCCGTTGAGCGGCAAAGGAGCGTCGCGAGCAGCATCGGTGTCTAGCCTTACGGCTATTGACAAGCAGGTCGGTACTGTAGCATAAAACACTGCACACCAAGAAGTCAACATAGAGATTAGCGTAGTCTTGAGCCTAAACCCCTTCACAAGACCGTCAAGACGGGATAATCAATTTTGGCTACTCACTTCGAAGCCTCCCAACCCATATTACAAGGTCTTTTGGGGGAATGTTTTAGTACGAGGGAGACTAGTAGGACTCGTGAGTGCATTCTTTCCTGTCGAGGTCCTTACTACGCAAGGATGTAGCCGGGCGATATTCTGAGACCCAGTGGTGGGCTCACGATGTCGGCATTTAGCCCTGGATATTCCACCATTTCATCGCAATAATTACTACGTGGTCTACTTGAAGACGAAGGCCTACGTCAGACTATCCGAATGCTTGTGTGCGTACGTACGAGCCAATTGTTACACATACAATAGGCTACGTATGTACAGTACAAGCCCATATTTGCTCCCGAGGCCATGGTAGTGGGAGCCGGGGTGTCGGACTTTTTGACCGCTACGAGTATCCGTACCTATCTGGGCGAAATCACGCCCCAAACGAACAAGCAGAGATCTCTTGTCTTCCTCCCTCCCTCTCCTGATCCCGAAGACCTGGGAGTATGCAACGCCTCGGCAGAGATTACGTCAGTCGGAAGCAGGCTTCCTGTCGCCAGGACACTTGAGGCATGAAGGAGAAAAAAGGGTGAAAAAAGGGTATCATTGAGAAGAAAAAACGATAGTCGGGTTTCCGTGACCCGCTATTGCCCGCTCTTGTCCGGGTTCTCCCCGGTCACGGAGCCGCCGTTAAGAGTGGGTCGCTGCGCCTCTATCCTCCGGCATCTATTATCGGCGATTCCTATGCTTCACTTACGGTCCGAGCCCTCCCAGCGGCTCCCTTCCCTTTCCATATTCTACCAATACAGGCGCTATTCGCCTCCCAGCCATTAGTAAAGCCAACAGAGCGGCGTCAAGACATTGAGGCGCTCGCAACGTTGGCTGCCAATCGGGTCATTTCGAGTCAGCTCACCGACGTCTGAGGGCCTGGATGTGCCACCGCAGCGACTCAGTCTCATGCGCCGCAGATTGACCGCCAGCGCCCCAACGAGCTGAAATATCGGCCCGTCAAGCCAGGTGACCATGGGTTCTCGGAGTTTAGTTTTTTTTCATTGTCCAATATGTGGCGAGGGCGTAGCATACACGTCAGATCCACGACTCATACAGTCGAAAGAAACCGTGGTTACACGGTTGACAGGCGCACCGGTGGCCAGTCGAGGATAAGCATGTGTCAGCTGTGGAACACGTCTCTGCTTCTCTCAGGCTTCCTTATCAATCCATACTTGTTTTCTCCTTGACTCAAGCAGTATCGACTGGTTGTCGGCCATTTCTAGGGACATAAGTATCAAATACTTGGACCCGTCATGCAAATAATCTTCGTATCACACAGCTGGAGGTCATCCCATCCCTGCCTGGCACGACTCGGTCTCTCCTTAGTAGCCTTACCAGCTTGTCAACCACGTGCTCAACTGCCTTTGGTACATTTCGTCCTGAAACACCGTCTCAAACTCTTCCCGCTTGGCTAGCAGCACCTTTTCATCGGCCGCCGCTCTAGTCTGGTGGAAGCGCCGTCCTGCTTCTCGAAACTCTTGTGTGGCCTGCCGGAACCTCACATCCGCCTGACTCGACAAGCTTTCCAGGAGGCACTCCGCGCAAAGATGCGGGATCCGGCCCTGATCTGCTAGTGTCCTTGGCAGTAGATGCAAGCCCTCCTTCGTCAAAGGTCTCGCCGGGACGTTGTGCCCACAACCAGGATACGTCAAATTGATACGGCAAAAAGGACAGCTTTCATGGGTCCGTAGCCATTTATTGAGGCACTGTGAGCATCCAGCGTGTCCGCACGGCAGCAAACTAAAGGTGGACTTGTCAAACGGCTCTATATCTGACTTGATCGTGCAGTTCACCTCGCGGCAAATCTGGCACTCCAACTCCGTTGGTTGGTCGATAATGAATGTAACCTTGGGGAAGAGAAAGTATGATTCCCTTAGATTATAACGCCGATGGGGTTGAAACCATGATGAGAAGAGAGGAGAGGTTTGGTTTGTCTGCCTTAGTGGGGGAACCGGACTCTGCTCCGAGGTTCGAGTCCGTAAGTACCTTTTCTGGGTCTGTTGATGGCGCTCTGTCAGCATTATATCTCTGCTGTTGTAAGCTATAGTTTTACGGTGATGATTTGATGGGTTGTGTCGATTCCTCAAACGAGTCGTTACTTACTAGCAAGAAAGTGGTGAGTATCTTATGAAAGATTTAATGAGTGGAAGGGCAGGACCAGTCTATGAGCTTTACATGAAAATAGGTTGAAATGTATGGCCAGCACTGTTCAGTTCATTATATCGAACAACAAACTGCCTCCCCTTATGTTCGATTCTTGTAATTGTTGTTTGTCCTTGTTCGGCCTGAGTGCGCTGCTATTCACAAACGTGTCACTGTCCATTCTCCCTGGTTTTTCCTTCAATAACACTGCTTTGAAATTTCACCCAACAGGAAATTTGCCTGTGTGGACATGAATGCAAATAGGTAAACTCCACCTCCAGGGGTCTTCTCCGTTTAAGTCTCTCGCGTTCTGCAAGCATACTATTCAGGCAATTGCTCCATGTAAGACGGAGATAGCTGGCAGCAAGGGGCATGTCTAGTCCCGACACTAAGTGGTGCAGATTATTGATGCCTGTAGATGGGTTCCATGTACTATTTCGTGCTCGTTACACCTTTTTACAATCTCGCTCGGGTGTGTAGACTTTCCTATTTTGCCCTTCTATTTTGCCTATCGCAATATTGCTGTTGCAAATGGCCGCGGCCGAAATCGGTCCAAGGCGCTACGAAACATTATGCTTCACTCTTGCTCTTTGTGACTTGCCAAGAAGTCCCTGGTCGAAGTGGCGCGACTCTTAGTTCAAATAGCCCGTGGAGACGTCCAGATTAACGAAGTAATATGTATATTCTATACGTGTCCTTGAAGATGCTCTTTTCAAACCTGCCGCACGGCCGTTATCCTGGCTGATTCTCAAACTGCTAACATCGACCCCAGAGTGTTGGTTCACTTTACTCCTCACTTCTGTGTGATGATTTGTTTACGTCAGAACTACGTCGAGTCATTTTTGGTAAAGTGCGGATCAACACCCGCGTCTGATTTCCGGCCCTTGGTAGAGACGGCGCCGTTGTCTCCCTGGTTCAAGACCAGTCCCAATACTAATTTAGTAAGGACTCGGCCGACGCGTTCGACTTCGTATCCAATCCACTGGTGCGCTCTATCTGGTTACTATTGTAGCTTATGTGGGTAACCAACGATCGGCAAGACCAAGCATCGCCGGCCCGGGAACTCGACGGAATTCCCGGAGCCGGGAAGTCGGAAAAGTGGACCTTGTCGGACCTCGGTCTGGAATACAAACACCGGGGCTTCCGGATCCCGGGGTTTGGGAGCAACAGTACTATTCAAAAGTTCGCTCATTAACCATATACGATAGAGTTCCCCCTCGATCACCGTTTCGAAAAAGAAGTCTATTCCACGACTAGAATAGCCGCGAGTTATATTCCCTTTTTGACAGAACATCACATCCATTCTATCAAACGGCTCGTCTCACTTGGAAGTTCTTCTATACACAGGTCAAAAGAACTGTATTGGGCGGCGCTAAGCAGTGCGCGCTTGAAATATTTGGCCGTTGGATCAGCGACAGGGTTAGGCGCTCTGTTCCCCCTTTGTCCTCATCTCGCCTGTCTCAGCCGCTCCCCACAGTGTCATTCTTCCTAATTAAATCATGAGAATCCGCAAAGTTGGCTCGGAGAATAATGCCATTGTCTATGGATCGTCAATGCATGGTTTTCTTGTGATCTTGGGCCTGTACGTGGCTGGCGACTCCTGTATTTGGTTGCTCGGGTGGCCCTGTGTCTGGGAATAACAATTGGATCTGGGGGTTTCTTTGGATGGCCCAAATACCCGGTCAGTCCAGAGGATCCTCCCATTATTAGAACCCTGCATTTTTTTCTCTGGTCAAGTGCGGCGTGTTTCACTGTGTCATTGCGTCTGGTTTAGATCCGTCCATGGGGCGAATCCCAATAAGCCCATGTAATAAGAAAAAAAGATAGCCTTATTAATTAGGGGCTGCCGAGCAACGGGCTGATCTTGGCTTGACCAATACACCTTTGCTATTGGGGGG